>JAAAKG020028738.1:0-19754 GCA_010014905.2 Druon quercuslanigerum | reverse complement strand
ACTTTGATTTTCACTTTTATCTGAACTAATTCCGAGAGCCTCTACGCAAGACACTAAAAAAAGTTGGAGAATAAAACTGATGAACCAACTGACGTTTTGAAAACCTCAGGTTAAACTCCCAGCCCCATGATAAAACTCAGCACAATATTAAAATAAAAAGGTCGGAATATAAAGTTAAAAGTTGCTAATTTAATAGTAATGCAAATTTTTAATTTAAATTCCATACAATTGAAAAATACCGAAAAAGCATTAAAAGCTGAAAAGTTTAAAAGTAGCTTTCCTATTTTTCAAGTCCCTTCCCAAATTAATGTCTCGGAAAATAACATTGAAAATCTTCTAAAGTGAATATTTTGAACGTAATGTCCTTCGAATTATTGTTTTTAGGTGATTTAATTGTACAATGTAATATTCATAATTATTATTAATCGTCTATTTCGCTTTTGGCGAGGTCCTCAATATACATTTGAGTGAATTTTTCTGAACACAGACTATCTCGCGATGAACGACTTCTATAAATAATATCCTATTTATCTTTCCTTCACCGTGGTTGATATTGAACCTGACGTATAATCATTACACCCGAGAAATTGGTCTTCAAAAGTGGTTTCACTTTGACCTATTATATTTTTGTACAAAGCCCTCTTAAAATTTAAGGAATGATTTTTTCCTGTTTGTGCAAGAAGTTGAGTGTGTTTAAATAAATCAATTCGTTTTAGTCAATTTAATGTAAATTATTTCTTAGATTCAAGTATTAGTTATTTTGCATCTCTGGACATTTATTATACAGCAGAACATACCTTTAGAATAATCCTTTAAGTTCACACTCAAGATGGAACTACAAGTGACGAGAGGATAAGAGTCAACAAAGCAGAACTGCTACTGACCTGAGAATTGACGAGTTTAAACTATGAAAAAATCCGAACAATTAGTAAGGAATCTGACCGACCCCTTCTCTCCGCACAAAGGAGATAAACGCGATAGCAATAAAAATCTCTTTCTGAGCTAGCAGCAACAATACGAAATCAAAATTGTGGGGGCGAATTCTATAAGGGGTTTAGCGCGTGACGTTACCGAAATGTGTGAATTTTTTTCCCTGAAACTTACAATTGTACAACAAAGTGGTAAATGTAACAAAGTTGACAATTTTAAAGACGAATATGATAGTATTTTTCTTAACTCACTTTTTTGAATTTCAAAAATGGGTCATCTGTGAGTCATTTCGGAAAGGTCACGCGCTAAACCCCTTTTAGAATCCGGCCCCTGAATTTTCCAATAAAATTTACCTTTACCTATGAAAGTCTTTTTTCAATGAGAAAAATAGAATTAAAATATTCAAACTTTATAATGCAATAGATATCTCGTATAGCAAGCATTCCACGTAGTCACGACCCGCAGACGAAAAATTAAGGATACACTACCATCGGAAATTATGAGATCGATTGACGCAAGCACTATTAAAAATCACTGTTGGCTTTGCACCACGATAACTCAGCGAAAAAAAAAACGATGGAAAGCCTATGAAATTCCACGTCTACTGATGTCAAACAGATTTTTTTGGTCTGCTGAAGAGAATACAGCATGTGATGAGTTTTAAACAAAAATTCTAGATTTTCTAAAATTTTGTGCCTCGATTTTTGAAAAAATCTGAAAATTATACGACATAGAGCCTGGAATTTTATCTTTAATTTAAGCCAAAGAAACTTTGAAAATCTTCATCGGTTCCCGAGATACAATTAAAAATGTTCAATCGTATCTGAGTTGAGTTTTAGTCGACGATCACGGTTCGCGGCCGCTCTGCTGCTCGCATCCTTCGTTGAGGCAGGACCGAATAGGCCACGCACAGAGGTGGTGCTTGATTGGGGCTCTCTCATACGTTTGCTTATATTTTTATAAATAAAAATAAGAATGTAATGTCAATACTTATCATTTGTTTTTTTGTTTCATTTCACGTTTTTCATAAATACGTAACTATTGCGCATCTGACCACTTGCATACCTGTAATGCTAATATACATATTACTAGGGGTGGAGCACCGTAAACAGCCCCTCCAACTATGTAGCCAAATACAAAAACGTGTTTAAAAAAATTAATTGTCGAAGGCGCTCTTTCACAGATTTCGAATTTTCAAGAAGAAAAATGTAGTTTAGTAAAGATAATTTATTTCGGGAATGTTTAAAATAAAACAATATGTTACTTATTTTAGTTAATTTTTATGAACGAATTAAAATAAGGAATATTCAACATTATGGATTATTTGCTTGCATTTTTTTCAAAGTAATGTTAGAATTACGGTTTTTCGCAATTTCAATTCAGCGTGTACTATAAAAACCGTATCTTGTATAATAACCATCATATTTATATGAAAAATTTAATTATGATTATTAGTAAAGTGCCAGAAAATGTAGCTGGTGCCTGTAAAAAATATGACAAGTTTAAAACTGCACAAAAATAAAGAAAATAAGAATTAAATTTGTTTTTACTTTTGGGCTCTAAATTCTTGGTAAATAGGGACTTTGGTGTTAAGGGGGAATTTAATTTTAGATGAAGTTTTGAACGCCGGCTAATTTTGCCGGATTTGAAAATTCTAGTTCTGAACATTTTTCCGGACTTAAATTTTGTAGTTCGGCAAATGTTGTTGTCAAGGAACTTTCTGCTCCGACAAGATTTTTTCCAAAATACAACAATATTTTTCTATTTAGTCATAAAATTTTAAAAATATGACTTTGTAAATGCACAATCTGTACTTTTCTGTGACCAGCCGCTGACAAGTATTTTTTAAAGGACGAGCTGGAAAAGGGTTCAAAATTTGAGAAGTCCGGGCCATCGGTGATCAGTCACTAACACGTGTATTTTTTAAAGGGAGGCTTGGAAAAAGGGTTCGAGATGTGACAGACCTCGAGATGTTAACCAAGAAAATTTATAATATTTTTTTAAGGAATGATGCTTAGAGCCAAAAGCTATCCAACGAGCATAAATTGCTATGTGGTGGATCAAAAGTAATTTGACGAAACTCACTAATTACTAACTCACGTAATTATCTAACTGAACTTTAATACCGTATTAACTCATCTAATTACTTATTATTATCATGATAAAATGTGATAAAATGTTGATGTCAAAATTTGCTGGACTAAGAACCCCGCACAATTTACATTAAAATCCGGTCCCGGTCAAAGTGACTGAAATTGCAGTATAATATATAGTTCAAAGCCTCATGACCTAATGACATAATTTTTAATGCGTTGCATTAAAATTATGTCATGTCCTACTTTTAATTCGATGCATTAAAATTATGCTGTTACATAATTTTAATTCGTTTCTCAACTATGTCAAAGTATAGTGAAAATGAAATAAATTAAAATTATGTTGTGACATAATTTTAATGCAACATAATTTTCATTGAACGAATTAAAATTAGCATTTGACATAGTGGAACAACGAGATAAAACCATATTTAAATATAATCGAAATGACACGAATTAAAATTATGTTGTGAAATAATTTTAATGCAACGACTTCAAATTAGCACTCGACGTAACGGAAGAACGAGGTAAACCATGTCAAAGTATAATGAAAATAAAACGAATTAAAATCATGTCACAGCATGATTAGAAAAAATTGTAAGGGACTTTAAATTTGTTAGTTAAAAAAAGAAGAAACAATTTTTTTTATGTCATTATCATACTTGTAATACGTTGATTTATTATTATGCTAAAACATAATTTAAATTAATTTTTATTTTATTCATGAATATGACACATCATTTTCTTGAGCCATTTAAAAAGTAAGACGGCTTGCTATACAGTTATAATACAAGATTCAAATGAAACATGTCAAAAAAATATTAGGCGTAAAAGTAAAAAATTAAAAAACCACTATGAGCACATATGCACCACCTATTTTTGCCTGGACACTGGATTAGATCCGTGTGAATCTTTGTGAATTTTTGATGAAAAGAAATCTCTTGTTCTGCTTCGCATTACGACTCTTTTTATTTGCTGTAAAACCCTTTATATTTTCCTAGACTGTTTTGGAAATTATATTAGTTACCTCTTCACTTTTCCCCAGACTGACTGAGTCATTTTAGAGTCTCCAAATTGTTTTTGCTTTATCAAAATTTTCTAGACAGTCCAGGCTTTCGATTTTTATAAAATTCGGATACCTGTCCAAGATTCTCACACTGAATTCTACACGTTTTATAGAACACATTTTTTCCGTGTATGCTTTGTCCGCTTCAAACGCGAACGAGAAGCGAGGAGTGTGCAGTTTCTCTAACTGCGCACTTCTTTCAGATACCGTTTATGAATGTTTTAAAAATAGTTAGTAAATTTGCCATCTATAAGAATTACTGAATTTCGTTTTCAGCAAACTAGTTTCGTAAATTTCAGTTACTTTAGTGTCGTAAATGTGTCAGAATTTTTCGCGTATTTCTGCACATTTTTATTTTGTTTTTGCATGTGTTTTTATATCCTTACATGCATTTCAGAGAAAATTATAGAGAATAATCTACGATTCATTCATTGTGTCCAAATTGAAGCTGCTGCGCTTCGACTCGCTTTTCCCGTGTTTTTGTCTCGCGAATTTTTCACAGAATTTTTTACAGATGAACTAGACTGCTCGTCTGAAATATGGTAAATTTTTTTTTTCAACGCAGCATCGGTTTCATCAGAAAATGATGCAACTATTTCTTTTATTTTTCTGGAAATATAATTTTCAATGTGCTCATCTTTATAGTTCCCTGGGTTTTAAGGGGAGAAAAATTATTCATTAACTTAGATATTTAATTATTCATTTCTTTGATACATTCAGGATTATTTGGACGAAATCCATCGACAACAATTTCATTTTCAATTACGGCAATGTCTTGATCTTAATCTTACTCGTCTATTATATCGGTATTAGTTTCCGATTCAACAGTATAATTTTGTATAAAATTGTAGAATTGACAACCTTATCATTATGTACTTCTAAATAAGGAAATTCGCGTTTTGTACATATTTCTTCTAATTTTCCTATATGTCGAGAAGCATACTTTATCCGTGATATAAATACACTTTATATGAATTTTAAAGAAATTTTTACATTTTAATCTCTTCATTGCATATTTTAAATTCATTATGCATAAAACAGAATTTTTTAACGTTAAATCTGTAAAAATAAAATTTATATTTAAATTATTTAGTATTATTTATGTAAAAACGTTCTAAGTTAAAAACGGTTACTTTAAAGCCTTCCACATAAAAAAACACGAATAAATAAAAAAATATATTTTTAATTTTTTTACCCCTACATAAATTAAAAGTGGAAATTCCCGTATACCGTAACTTTTAGATCTTCTAATCAGCTATCTCTAAATAAATTTTCAGCAAAAAACTATGGCCTTTCGGAGAAATCGCTTTTGAGTTTTTATCGAAAAGTAGCTATAACTTTCTTAATTTGTAACTTTTTGAGAAAACATCAAGGCTGCAAGAAAGAGCATTAAAATTCACGTAAAAAATTTGAAAAATTGGGTGGGACAACGTCAGTTTCTGAGGTTTTTTTTAAATCGCCATGAAATGTGTAACTTTCATCTTAGATTTGAGTTGTAAACGGTCTAATACTTTTGCACTGCAGCTTAAAATCATTGAATTTTCAATATTCTTTCATTTTTAAACGAAGATTGTAGTTGTTTTATTTTAACTTTTTTAGAATAATTTAACTTCAAGGCTCATAATATTTGAAATTTTTCCATTTTTATTTAGGCAGAAATCACATTTTTTCGTAAGAATATGTATTTAATTACTTTGAATGTCTCTTGATACTACGCGATATGATACTTATTAATCTTATTTATTATCGTGAACATTTCTGTAATTTAAAATTATAATTAAAGTTTTGAATGCACATTGGTAAAACAGTTTAATATTCAAATATTTAATAATATGTTTTTGATCGGATGTATAGTTCTTGTTTTGATCGTGACAAATATAATGAAAAATAAAAAAATTAAAGTTTTGGAAAAACGACGTAAAGTACGAAAAAAAATTTATTGAGAAAAGTTTGTCATCAGTGAAGGATCTACAAATTTTTAATTATTTATTTTGAGATAGGACAAGTAGATCTTATTATAATAAAAAAAAAAGAATTAAAATGAAAAAAAGGTTTTTGGAAAAACAAGACAGGCTACGAAAACAAAATGAAAAGACAAAGGTGTTCCATAAAAAAAGATTAAAATTGTTTGTAAACTTTTGTCATCAAAATACATCAAAAGTTTTAAAAAATAACTGGAAGAACGACAAAAGTTGAAATAAAATGTTTGAAAATCAAATTTTTTTATAGTATTCGCACTTGTTTTTAATAATAAAAAAAAGACAATAAAAGTAAGCCACTTTCAATACCAGTGCATACTATGAAATGCAATAATATTTTACTGAAATGATACATTTTCCAGGGTAGTAAGAGATAAAAAATTTAATTTAAAATAAAAAAACAAATATTAAAGTTAAAATTTGTTCTTTATTTTTCAATATCTGAATACGCAATCCCAGTCTTAGTTTTTAACATAAATATATTACCTATACATAACCGGGAAATAACTAGCAATTTTTTTAGTTATAGAGGCCAGCCTAAAATATTTTAAATTTACATTGAGAATTTTACTGCTAATATTGTACAATAATTTGTGATCGATAGCCTCAATAATTCAACCATTTTTAAGTGGATTATAAAATATCAAATTGAAAGACTTGATAGTTGCACAAATTTCAGTTTGAAAAAATGTAACTAAACATTTTGAATTAATGCCTCCAGAATATATTTGAAATAATAAAAAATTTTCAAATAATTTGTGCAATTCAAGTCTTAAAAATGAGTAGAAGTCAGAACTAGGCATCAAAAATTAGATTATTATAGCTTGAGCACTGATTTTTCAATTTCTCATTTTCACAAGTTTTATTATTTTAGTAGTTCAAATTAAAATTGAAACTATTTAAATTTCCGTAGAATAAATAACGTTTTGAAAGGCTTGCGTATAAAAAATTTTGAATATACAGTACCGGCCATTAATTTTGGATGGCATTGGAAAGTTGTCGTTAGGAGCTTTATTTTTGATTGACTAAATATTTTTTAACTTGTTTTCAAAAGTACGGGGCCTTTGGTTAATTGTTAAAAAATGTTCCGTTCATTCATTTTTGTTCAATCACTTGCAGTTTTTTGAATAATGAAATTAGAAAAAATCGGAAAGCAGATTTCCAAAAGGCTTAAAAAACTTCATATGCGACTATTTAAAAAAAAATCTATTTAATGCAATCATGCATTTGATCTCTAGTACCTGGAAATAGAATACATGAGTCGAAAAGGTAACAAAAAATTACGTCAACTCAATCATTGGAATATCGCCCGTTCGACTCTAAAATTGGAGAAACGTCCCACTACTTTTAAGAACAAGTTAAAGAAATATTTAGTCAATCAAAAATAAAGCTCTTAACGACTACTTTCCCAAGCCGGTTTCAAATTTTTTTTTGATAATTATTTTGAACTGATGCGCGTGTTGGAAGTTGGAACGAAAAATATATCACCCATCCAAAATTAATGGCCGGTACTGGATAATAATTTTTTAAGTTTTAAATGAACTAACGTTTCCCATTAAAAATGTTTAACGTTGCCTTAGAAAACATAATTTTCAATGGTGAGTAGGACGATGAATTTATTTTTAGATCTTAACAATATGTATCTAACCAATTTTAATATTAAATAATAATTTTTTGATATAATACAAATTTTAAATTCTAGAATATGAGAAGCTTTAAGATAAAAATATTCAACTTGATAACTTGACAACCGTTTTGAATTTAAAAATTTTCATTTAAAAGTTTTTAATTCTGAACTCTTTTAATTAGAAATAATACAACTTAAATTCCTTTAATTTTTATATGAACCAGTTTTCCGAATTCGAATCTAAAATTATTAAATTTTCACATTTAACAACCTTACCATACAGAATAAAATTCTTCAATTTAAAACAAATTTTGTTTTAAATAGTTTATTTTTTATGTGACTAGGTAAAATTAAATAAAAGTTTTGTATGTTAATTCTTCTGCCTACTGATCCCATCAATATGATTAGAATATTGATTATTCTTAAGATTGTGAAAAAATGCTGTCTAGCTAAAGAGCATATTTTTCTCTAGCCTGAGTGCATTTTTTCACAATATTAAAAATAATCAATATTCTGATAGTATTGGTTGGACCAGTAGACAGAAAATTACCATAAAAAAATATTAAAATAAAATTTTTCAATTCTGAACGCTTAAAATTATCAATGATACAATTCTTACTTATAAAATTGCTTAATTCTTATAACTTTAGTTTCCAATCTTCTGATTCATAATAAAAAAAGCTTACGACACTAAAAGAATGTACTAAAGGCCAATCAAATAGATTAATTTTTTCAAAAATTAGCATGCCACCAGACAGACAGAAAGACAGACAGACAGACAGACAGGCACATTCGTAAAAACCTGTTTTTCGGAATCAAAGGGTCTCAAAACGTGTACCTTTTGACAAAAACTACGGGGGGAGGGGCAAATTTTACACAAATCTAATACATTCTGTGCTTATGTAAAAATGATTTAATTTGGCATGAATACTTTTTTTATAGCTTTTTTTTTATTTTAATCGTAAAAACTAGTATTAAAAACATAAAAAAATTAATTTTTTGAAACCGCACGCATGAGACGCAAAAATAATTAAAAGACCAAAGTTGCGATGAGAATTTGCCCATCCAGCAGGCAGATTTTTTTACTGTTAATTACGATTTTTATTAATTAAAACCAAAACTACGGATCCTATCAAAAAGTAATTGAAAACAAATTTTTAGATATTTTTCAAATGCACCATTTTGGTTCACTCATCTTTTATCGTATTTTGCATAGTTTGACCGAAAAATGAAAATTTTTTATATTTCATTATTTTGTATGCTGTCAAAATTTGAATTTATTATTTTTCCAGAAAATTCAAAAAGTTGTTATGATAATCTTGGAGGGCATTCACAAATCAGCATATTTTCTTTTGACTTTTTTTCATATTGTGCGTTATTTGGCTTAAAATGTTCATTGTCGCGTGTTTTTTTTTTTTGGAATTACGTAAATGCTATAACTTTGGTAATTTTTTGTTTTTTGAAGCAAGTCATTAAGATTAATTGTTCTAATTTTTAAATACTATGAATAACCGTACAGAGAATTTTTAAATTAAAAAAAAGTGGTCTCAAAAATATACAGAATATGCCCACTTTTTGAATTTTTATCCAAAATGGCTGGCTAACGAACCTGACCTTTAGTATAGGTACCTAAAAGATTGTACCAAAGGCTGATCTCATAGAATAATTTTTTCACATGTCATTGTGCTCACAGACAGAGAGACACATTCGTAAAAAAAACCCTGTTTTTCGGATTCAGAGGGTCTCAAAACATGTACATTTGACAAAAACTGGGGGGGGGGGGGGGTAAAATTTTCCCTAAATCTAATACCTTGTCTAATAGGAATGTAATTATGCAAGTTTTAAGTTTAAAAATTTTAAATACTGTGGTTTTCATGATTTGCATTCCAAATTTCTTCAATTTAGAAGATTTAGAATTTAGAACTTCTCTTTCCATCTTCACACATCACACTTTTAAAATTAAAGGGTGTTCAATTGAAACTTTTCAATACTGTACAACTTCGAATTGTAAATCTTTATAGTTAAAGAGCTTTAAATTTTGGAAATTTACAATTATAAATGCGTGTGCAAGCTTTAAGTTTTGAAATAAAAATTCTGTAATTTTCATGATTAACATTCGAGATTTCTTCAATTTTGATTATTAGAAATTAATAATTTGACTTCTGATGTACAAACTCATCAAAATTTTAGAATTTTTATCTAAAATTTTTTTAATTGAACAGTTTAAAAATGGTAATTCTTCGAAATTAACTTATCAGAAAAAGAAGGAAAAGAAAGGATAAAGGTAGGGGAAGGCCGATGTAGCTATTTTAATATTTATTTTGATTTTTGATTATTAATGAAATTTTATAGTACCGTTAATTTAAGCACATTTTTTGATTTGATATTTAAACCATCAAAAAGAAAATATGTAATAAGTACACGTCACATGCTACTTTCAATAGTTTAATTTAAAATTCGTTGCGTTTCGTATCGTAATTTCCTTCCAATTTCCAGATTGCAATTTCAATATAACTTTTCTGTTAAAGAAAGACGTGCAGTTCAAGAAAATAAATTTATATATTTTTTATTTATAATTGTATCAGTCCGCAGAGTTTTGTCATGTCCAGTGGATTTTAATTTAAAATTCAAGCCTGGTTCTCGCCTGGCACAGTCCAGTTAGATGCATTCGGTCCTTGAGGGATGTGAACGTGAGGTGACTCGATAAAAATTATATAACTACTTCTAAAAAAGGCAGGAAAAGCGTGAACTTCGTTTATTGAACTTCTGAGTATTGATGCTCCTTTCATAATTCTTTATTTATTAAAAAAAAGGTATAGGGTGGTCACTGGAGCGGTAAATCCTAAAAACCGAGAAATGGACCAAAAAAATTTTACACCTGGGAAAATCGGGAAATTACAGAGCCTTAATTTTTTGTCCGGGAATTTCGAAATTTTTGAGGAACAAAAGCGATAGAATTACTGCTTGAAATGGCACAAATTTGATATCACATTTAATGATTCAATTTAAAATAAGTTTGATTTCAACTTGTTGTGTTCTGAAATCATTCCGTTCACAAAGAGTAATTCTGAAATTCCTCACTCTAAAAATTTGTTATTTTAATTCTTCATTTTGAAGAGTACATTTTCGACAAAAAATTTTTTAAAAAATACAGTTTCAAAGACTTCAACAAATATGAATTAAAAGCCTTTGAACATAATATTTTGTTAATAAAAACGCTTCAAGATGAAAAACTGTAAATACAAATTAATTAATGTCTTAAAGCTAAACTTCAGTTAGAGTGTTACAAATAAAGTAATAATTTATTTTATAAGACAATTTTTAATCTGTGGAAAATTAAACAATTTACAAATTTGGCAGTTTAAAATTAAACTGCTTCAACGTAAAGGCCTTGTTAGTTAAACAAATTAAAATGTCCTATTGGAACTATATAAACTATGTTAAATTAAAAAACAATTTTTTAATATATAGCAATATTTCAATGCAAATTTAAAATAAGAAATTACCATTTGAATATTTTAAACTAAGCAACTTAAAAGAAAATTGTTCGAAGTAGAAATCCTTAATCGCAAAAATTTCATAGGACAATTATTATTTTAAAACAATTTTACATGAAAAGAATTCAATTCAAAAAGACCTATAGTTTTAAAAACTCCTTTTTTTGAAAAGAAGAAATTTTTTTTCATATTTTATAAATTGAAAAAAGATTTTTTTCTTTTTAACATATTTATTGAGTTAAATTTTAGTTTTTTTTTCTGAACTGAGAGAGGGATTTTTTTCTTTTTAACATTCTCATTGATTTTATGAAAGTATGTTTTTAGTTTTATTTTTAACTGATTTGCAAAGAGAAATTTTTATTTTTTACATTTGGAAGTGGGTGAGTTTTTTATTTTTAAGATATTTATTAATTTTAAAGGGAAGAAATTTTTAAAAATTAAAATAGGCGATTTTTTTTCTTTTCAACATTGTTATTGAGTTGAAGGGAGGAAATTTTAATTTTCAACTTTTTTCTTATCTGGAAGAGACACTTATTTTATTTTGGAAATTTTTATAGAGTATGGTTAGATTTTTATTTTTTATTTTGTAATTAATACTTTGTCATTAATACTATTTGAAAAGGAGATGTAGTTTCCATTAAGAAGAGTGATAGCGTGGATTTATATTTTGTAGCCAGAAATCCTTAAACTTTTAAATTTTTCAAAGTAATTTTTTTTACTTTGCAGTTTAATTGCATTTAATTGTAAATTCTGCATCCAATTATGATCAAAAGCTTCTATTTTATACTTTTCAATCATTGAGCTTTTAAATAAAAAAATCTACATTAAACTTGGTTTAAAGTTTAAGAAAACGTTTTGAGTGCTTTAATTTTCAATCCAGTTTTAATCAATGAAATAAAAATAAAAATCAATTTTAAGAGTTCGAATCGTTTATTTTTTTCACCCTTGGATTAAAATTGCTGAGCTGAAAGGGTTCAGAACAAGGGAAATTATTTTCCAGGGAGCTCTCACTTCTACTTAAATTGCTGCTTACTGAGGCATGAAATTGCAACCAGCTACCTTAAACCATTCTTTGAAGTCTTCCGAGCCTTTCCTGCAGCCTCGTTCAAAATAAAAGATGGGATTTTTTCAATTTCACTTATAAAAATTTTAATTACCCAATATTAATCCATTGAGCGGATTACAGTTCTAATTAAAAAAGAACGAATTTTCCATATCGATGTACCTAATTATTTCAAATCGATCTAACTTTTATCTGAGGAATTTTTTGAAAGAATATTTTATTTAGGGACCTTGCAATATATTTTTTAATTAATTTCATATTTTTAATTAAATGCATTATCATAATTGATCGAATAGATAATAACCTTCGAATATAAAGTTGCACTATTCAAAACCTTTTCGCTTTAAATATATTTAGCTTTTAACGATAATATCGATTCCAGGGAAGCACGTGGCTCTCATCGTCCTCAATTATATTCAACTACTTAAATTGTTGATGAACAGCGAAATTCCAGAGAGTGAATTAAATTAAATTCAAGGATAATTCAACTAAAGTTAATAGCATTTAATTAAAGAAAAGAGAATTCAAATAAAAATAGCAAAATGAATAACTAATTTGAAAAGAATTTATCTAAATTAAAAAAAATCTATTAAATTCAAGGCAGTTCTACTAAATGTAAGATTATTTAAATAAATTCAAGATATTTTAATTCAATTTAGGAAAATTTGATAGTTAATTCATAGTTAGTTCAACAGAATTAATCTGAGTAAATCTAAAGAATTCCAGTGAATTCAGATAATATAAGTAAAGTCTACTGAAATAAGATAAATTCAAAAAAATGTTACTAAATTTGTATATCTCCTAATGAATTTTAAGTAAATTATAAAAATTTAAGTTAATTCTATTCAGTTCAATTAAATTATTTTGCATTCAAATGAATACATTAAAACTGAATTTAAGTTGAATAAACAAAAATTTAACTATATTTAAAAGAAATAGATCTCAAATTTAGTGATTTTGTTTCCTTGAAAAAAATATATACATATCATGTTTTCATCGCTAATTCCTCAATTTATCCATCTTTTTTTAACACAAAGGTTGGCCTAACTTAAATAGTTTTTTTTTTTAATTTTAAACTACGTAGCTCCCTTTTCTATTGTTCATACGTTTTTATTTACCTTCTATCTTGTGGGTTTTTTCGATTACATTTTGCTTCTGAATTTATTTATTTATTTCAAAAATAACTGTATTAGCTGAACACACGAATTTTGATCGACAGTTGAATTCTTAAACGAACAATAATTTGTCGTTAATGAAGAAAAAAAAATTTATTTAAAATGCTGAAATTTTAAGACAAAAAAGCGAGCTTCGTACAGAAAGGGTGAATGTTTTGAGTTTAACTCTAAACCAGGCAGTTGAATTTTCAACCAAGAAGATTAATTTTATAAGAAACAGACGAATCTTTAACATAATACATATATTTTTTATCAGATAATTAAATTTCAACATTAATTTTTAACGAAATAGTTGAATTTTTAATTAAAAAATTATATTCTTAACCAAAAATGGAATGATTAAATATTCATTCAAACAATTAATTTGCAACAGAAAAAAAAACTTGTCAATCAAACACACCCAGAAAAAAGTTTTGTTAAATCAAAGAAACTTACTTTAAATCAAAGAAATTCTAGTCTTAATATACGGTCAATGAAATATTTTTTTGATTTAAATAATTTTTTTTTTCAATTTTTTTATTCGATTAAGAGAAATATTTCGTTAATTTAAACGTAAATTTCTTTAAATTAAATAAATATTTCGTCCCTTCAAACCAAATATTTCTTTCAATTAACGAAATATTTAATTGCTTCAAATGAAAATTTCTTTAAATAAAAGAAATATCATTTTTTATTTGACCTTCACATTTTTTCGAATGAAATAAACGTTTCGGTTGAAAAAAGAGAACAGGTTAGTTAAAAATGAATAAACATTTTCTTTGAATCCAATAATGAATTATAAATAAATTGGCTTCCTCATGAAGCAAATAATTCCATCTTATTAAAAAGGATAATAACTTTAATTAAATAAGAGCAAAAAGCAAAAAATTAAGTTTTTCTTTCATGGGAATATTTTTTGAATAATCGGATTCGACAACTCGAGTTTCAAGGAACTTGCATTGTCTATTTGCTCACCTGAGAAAAAAGGTTAATTTTAATATTTTTTGTGTTTAAATGTATTTTATTCTTTCCTTACTTGAAATTCTTCACGAAAATTTAAAATAAAAAAATAAATTGTGACTTTAAATTGTGGATTTAAATTATTACCAAAAGACGCCCGTCTTCGCAAACATTTGACAACACGTGTTCTTAAAGATGCGGTAACGTAAAATAATCAAACTGATTTGTTGGATTAAAAAAATCTTTCTTTGATTTAAAGAAATAATTTGCTCATTTCAAATTACTGACTCTGCAGAACTTATTTTTTTGATTGTTCCTAATAACTGTTTTGAATCAAAATAATGTTGGTTTGAATCAAGAAAATCATTTAAACGAATCATTTTTTTAAATAGAAGAAATTACATGACGACATTTATTAAAATCAAATAAATTTTCTTTTAATGTAATAATATTTGTATGTTGAATCAAAAAAACCTAGTAAAAAAAGTTGTTTTTTTTTAATTTAAAAAGAACTTTTTTCTGGGTGCAGTTGAATTTCCTACCAAATTGTTGATATTTTAAGTTAACAAGATGAACTTTTTACGGAAGACGATGAGAATGGGCTAAATTATTACAAATTTGTATCTCTTTCTTTTGGGTGAATACTTTTTTCCTATAAGTTTGTTTCCGTTCCTTTTGTCGTTATTCCACCAATCTTTTTTTTTATTTATTTTAAGTGCCATTTTTCTGATTAATACAAAAACTGCGTGTCCTATCAAAAAGTGATTCATTAAAAATTTTTAGCTCTTTTTCGGGTAGACTCTTATTGTTAAATCATTTTTTGTGTAACTTCTATCGCTTTCTCACAAATTTGTAATTTTTTTTAATGTTATTTTTCAAGAATAAAACAAAAAGTACGCGTCCTATCAAGAAGTGATTATTAACAAATTTGTAGATCTTTTTTGGTATTTAAATTTATGTTCATTCGTTTTTTTTCGTATCCAGAATAGTTTGGCCTAATAATGAAATTTTTAATTTTTTATTATTTTTTGTGCAATCAAAATTTGAATTTTTTATAATTTTTTGTGCAATCAAAACTTGAATTTTTGATTTTTCAAGAAAATCCCAAAATTTGTTATGATAATCTTGAAGGGCTTTTAAAAGTCAATATTTTTACTAACTTGACTTTTTTCATATCGCCCGTTGTTTGGCTTAAAATTCTGATTTTCGATTGATTTTGAAAATTCTCGAACTCTGAGAATTTTCTTTTCATCGAAAAAAGTTATCAGGATAAATTGTTTGTATTTTTTAATACTATAAATATCCGTACATAGAATTTTAAAATTCAGAAGAAAGTGCCCTAAACATTTTCAGAACGTGCTCACTTTTTAAATTTTTATCCAAAAAAATCAAAAAAAAAATTGTTGTCCTTTCTTTTAAGACCTGAAAAAAGTTTACCAAAGATCGATTTGATCGGTTCATTTTTTCGAGAGTTATCGTGTTTACGGACGGATGGCCGGACAGACAGACAGACGCCATCGTAAAAACTTGATTTTCGGATTCAGGGGGTCTCGAAACGTGAACATTCGTTGAAAAACTGCGGTGTCAAATTTCCAATAATTCTAATACTTTGTCAATCATAAATGATGAGAATGTAAAAAGAGACATTTTTAACCGAAAATAGAATAGTTAAATTTTCAGTAGAAAAAATTAATTTTCAACCAAAGATATAAAGTTTTAACTAAAAAGAATTTGATCAAATGGTTGAATTTGCGAGATGAAAATACGAATTTTCTACAGAAGAGTTGAATTTCCAACCCGAAAAATGACAATTTCCAGCAAAAATGTTCATTCTTAGCCTGAAAAGATTATTTTTAAATTAGACAGTGGCAATTCTAAGCAAAAAATATAAAATTCTTATAAGAAGAGATGAATTTCTAAACCAAAAAGACAAACTTGAAACATATTTCAATTTTCAACAAGAAATTTTTAAGTAAAAGCAGAAAAAAATTTCTATCAAATTGTTGAATTTTCAAGTCAAAAAGACGAATTGGTAATGAAACATTTAAATTCTTAGCCAAAAAATATCATCTTTTAATAGAATTGTTGAATTTTTAACAAAATAGGTAAATTTTGAGAAAAATACGAATTCTTAACCAAAAATTTTATCGTCGTCTTTTTCAGCCGAAAACAATGTACTTCGCAAGAAAAATAATTGGATTTTCTTATTTATTTATATTAATTCACTTCAACAAATAGATACTTTGATCACTTGTAGACTAAAGTATATGAGTTTAAATAAATATTCTAAGGCCTGAAGAAGTGATACAATTGTACATTCGTAAAACTAAATTTGATTTTATAAAGACACTTTCATTAAAGTTTTCCAAGTATATTTAATTAATAGAATTTATATTTTATATGTCGCGGTCTTACATGGGTGGAGTGGGTTGGAAATATCACAAGAACATTTGACCTAATTTGCGTCTGACCCTTTTTTGTTTATTTCTTTATTATTATTTCTTTAATTTGTTACTATTAAAGTTAATATCAGTAATAATTTTGCTAGGCCCTACAATAAGTATTACCTAAATTACAAGTTATACTCTTACAATTATCAATAAAGTAACTTAATTTTGTTTACATTTAACATAGGGTATACTGGGGAAGGTTGTCACATATTTTCTTCAAAGATTTGTTTTTTTTTACATATAATATTTAGGAATACTGTGATACGCCAAAGTTTCAAGTATGGTTTCAAAAATAAATAACGAAAGGACACTTTTGACAACATGCCCCGGTCACGGGGCATGTTGTCACATTAAATTTATTTGTATGAAAAGTGTTTCCCAAACTTTGTTTAAGGAAAAATATTTTAAAGAATACATATATAAGATAATTTAGAGTTTCTATATTCCTGAAAAATACACCTACCGCTTAGTTCGTAAAAAGTCAGCGATCAACATGTAACTTACTGCAGAAGAAAATATTGCACTTGATTTTCCGTCAGCACAGTTGATGCAATCACAAAACTTTTGACATGCCAAGGGTTGACATTCACAGAAACTTTTTGGACATGACTAGTTCTGTTCCCTAGTTATTACTTTTTTTTAAAATAAATGCAATGTGACAACGTGCCCCGTGTGACAATGCCCGGGTCTACTCTACTAGGTACGTACAAATAGCTGTTTGCAATAAAATCTGTTTAACTTTTGTTTACATTAAATTATATACATAACTCATTTTTTTCTAATAAAGAACAAAAAAATCTTATACTTTCAAAAACTCGGGCAAAACCCAACACAAACTCAAGAACTCTGTACGACAAAAATTGCATCCTGCAAAAAGAGAACACAGCCGGGGAAATTCGGACGGATGGTCAACCAATATAAAAATAATATTCTTATTTGGGACAAAGTTGTGGAAACCTTCCAGCATATTTGATGAAAGAAAGTTTTTCGATTATCGTAATATTTATCTCATTTATTTACTGATGTCTCTATTTTTACTCTTGTTAGAACCATGGGTATAGAAAGAAAAGGCTTTTAAAAGGGAAGTAACTTTTCTCGTTTCTCATCCACTCTTGCCATCTTTAGCTTAGGTTCGTGCTCTTTCGTATAAATGACGTCGATAACATCAGTCTGATGTTGCTTCAAATATCCAGCATCTTTCGCATGCCTCTTCCCTCCCTATTGCTGCAAAGTAGTGGTAATTTATCTCCCATACAAGACTTTTCGCTGTCAGGTCGAAAATGCCAGATATTTGAGATAACGTAAACGAAAATCGATTTCTGGATTGAGAGTGATGTAACAGATCAGAATAAAGAATTCAACTGATACGTTGATTTGCACACAAGTATATCAGACCCAGGAAAAATTGTCTTCATAGTCAAGAAAATAGTTTTTCGACCGTATTTTGGATGATTTCAGAAGACATTTTGGTCAAATGAATAATATTTTTATTAAATTGACTAAGCTCGTTTGGTTCAACGTTTTGTTGATTTTAGAAAATATTTCTTTTGAAAAAGTACCCCTGCAATAAACCCTATACCAATATTATTGAAAATGATTTTTACGCAAATCTCCTTCTCACTTTTAAAAGTTGTGTATTAATTAATTCGTTAATTTCTATAAAAATCGTTTTAGTAGAAAGAAATTTATAACTGATTTGGTGAAAAACCAACCCTAAAATATCAAAGTTTTTCAGAATTAATTTTGCAAAAATCACCCTGTCACTTTGTAAGATCGTATGAATTCATTTCAGAAAACAAGTTTCACAAATCTAAAAAATTGTTTACCACGAATATTGAACTAAAAACCCTTTCAGTAGAGCCAGCAACATAGGAAAGCATTGAAAAGAATTTATTTTCATTTTGATGGACACACGTATAATTGAACGTATAAAAAAGTAATTTCGAAAATAAGGTCTCGTTAATTGAAAATGCTTTGAAGTTCTTCGTGCAGATTCCTCGCTCCTATTGCGAAGAAAAGATTTTTATGGTTTCTCTAGAGGACTCTCCACTTCGACCCTCACTTACCACTATTCACGACCCTTATATATAAAAGACAAGCCTGCGTTTATTTATATACCCATATCGCCACGATGTAGTTTACGGGATGGAAAGTTCAGGGCTAAATCGATATGGCCTTGTTTCGCCCTTGGACGTCGAGTCACTTACTTCCGTGAAAGCTCCGTTGAACACGTGAATTAAAAACCACGCCTGCTATCCTTATTTCCAGCTCATCACATTCATGATCCTTGACATTACATCACTTTTTTATCGCCAATAAAGACATTTCAATGTCAATGCTGCATTCACTTACTTCTTTCAAAAAGACTCTCATATTTTTATAACATCGATTGCTATCTTTTATCTCAAGTATGGAAATCAAGGAAAGGGTAAGAGCACTATATCCGTTGCGACAAAGTTTTAATGCGGTTTCCATTACGATTTTCTGCGAGAAGCGCAAGTCTGAAACTAATTTCACTGGAAGCAGGTTTACGAAGCGTGACACACTGCTTCTTTTTCTATCCCGCGCTCCCCTCACCAGAAAAATGTGGAGGCCATCAACTCTAAGAACGCAGAAATCCAGTTCCTAGTGTAATCGATACCTTGCGTAGATTTCCAAACATCGATTTTTTTTAAATTTGCAATCGCCTATTTTGCGCACTTGTATCACAAAAAGCTATTATTTATTATGTAAAAAAGGTTGTTATTTTAATTATTTATATTACCAAAAATAACCAATACAAATGTATAAAAATAGTAGAAGTTCATATTTTAGTATACTTTAAGTGTACTGCATAAATATAATTTAAAGGAATCTACTCTTCACTTGGGGTGATTGCTAGAGAGATTGATCAGCAACCTGGGTCGGAGCAGTGTTGCGGAGTGAACGTGTTATT
>JAAAKG020028727.1:0-19754 GCA_010014905.2 Druon quercuslanigerum | reverse complement strand
ACCATTTTAAAACCCAGATATATTTCAAAGTTTCTGTGATCAATACATTTTTTCTAAAAACCTTTAGAAATGATCAGTGAAAAAGTGATCAAGAAATCTGGTAACGTACCTGTCCTAAGCTAAAAATTTTTTATGAAAAATTTGTCAGTCCCGCAAATATTTTTTCTGGGCACACAGCCTAATGCGAGCTAAAATTGTTAATTATATACTTAAGAAGAGATTTTTATAAAATATCCCGTACAGCATCATAATTTATTTGCAATGATATAAAACGATAAGATATTTTTAAACGTTTTAACCTGCTTTGCATATCTTTTAAAATGATTTTTGAATTCTTATTTTTATCAAGGCTGTACGTTGCATAACGTGACCTTATCACAAATGCATAATTCATTGATCTCTTTGTTTGATCATTTTTAGGGTCACCAAACGTCCAGATTTTTCTAGATTTCGTAGCGTCCTAGCTTGTTTTCGACAATTTTACAAATGTTTTTTATTTTACTTTTTTTTACTACTTTACTGAGTTTATATTACATATATTATAAAATTTTTTATGAAATTTTGCTGAAATCAAATTATTTGACTAAAATACACTAAACAGATTCTTAGAGAAGAAACGTGATCATTCGAAATATTTTGAAAAAAATTCCAATGATAAAATTTGCGAACCTTTAGCGGCTACTAGGAACATTGATGGTTAATAGGACACGTTTAAAAAAATGCAATACATTTTTTTCGTGCCTGGGCAGAATGCCAATTGCAAGCATATATTTTCATCAACTGAGAGTAAATGGACTGACGAGTGTAACAGATTCTCCTTCGTAGACAATGTTCATCATCTCTGAGTGTTCAAATATAATTTGAAAGAATTTTCATGTCAATTTTTTATCAGCAATTATTAAGGCCAGTAAATGTAAATCTGTATGTGTGATTTGTGATTTAATTGTTCATCATTTTTTAATTTAAAAAGTATAAAATTAAAAGATATATATTTATTAATTTAAAAAACATAGAAATTATGGAATTCATGTTAGGTTAAGTTAGACGAGGTTAATTTAGGCGTTCTGCTTTTTTAATAAAGTATCTTAATTTCTAGTCTTTGGCGTCTGATAAATCTAATATTTCATACTCTCCGGTGTTAGACTTCAGTTTATATTATAAGTTTTTAACAATTATGTCAGTTTTCAATATTTGTAGTAAATAGAAAAATGCAATACCTAATTTAATAAATCATTTCTGGAATAATTATAAAAATATTAAAAGTATAAGTAGACAGATTGTTTTCCAACTCTTGAATCTATGAGATAACTGTATTGAGGTTTTAATATAAGCTTATTTGAGCAACATTTTATAAACAGATCATTATAAAAGAACATTTGATTGGGCTTTCTAATTAAAATTTTATTTTATGATTAAAGTTGTTGCTTTTTGAAAAGATATAAACCCCTGTCCAGCTATCTTTTTAGATAATAATACACGCAAAAATATTTGTATGTTTATTTAAAACATCCGAGACGTTACAACGAAATATCCAACATGTTCAAGTCGTCCTATGTGTAGTAAAACGCCGCATATCTATGTAAAACTTAAAATCAATATTCCGTATCAACTTTTAGAAAATTGTGATTATTAATATTTGGGTCACAGAATAGTTATAATAATGCTGTAAATTTTTTGGATACAGTAAAATGAGTAATAAAAGTGCCGTTTCTATAAAAAAAAACTCCGAGGTAAGAAATCTTTGCGTTCCGTAAGCGTATATATCTTTTATAATATCTATAGAATTTAATCTTTAACATTTGGATAGCTGTGCTATAGTTTAACATAAAATACGTTAACCATAAATATCTAGATGTTAAGTGTGAATATTCATTTTTCTGCGTGTTAGGATTCGACCAAAAATACTACATTGTGCAACAAAGGCGAGAAGTTGACGAATCCGCGAGTGTGAAGTTTGTAACAAGAGATGGAGGCGAAGCCGTCGACAGGTATTACAAACTTCACAAGTTTACGGCTTCGCATCGCACGTTTAATAGCTTCTCAAAAGTGTCACACGCGATATTTTTTGCCAAAAATTGCAGAAAATTTTGCGATACTCCGTATTTTTAAAGTATTTTCTTTAAAGCACCCTTTACTGCAAGATTAGCGTGCGGGAATTAAGGTATTCCGGCATAGTTTTGCATGCGGACATTTTTGGTCTTAAAGTAGTTGCACTACTGGGAAAACTAGCTAAAGCTATGTCCATTATTTTTGTCTGAAATTTGGAATTAAATACAAAATTTGGCAAGGATATCAAATAATGAGTTAAGTATGAGGTTTTTATGCTGATCAATATGAATAATTTTTTTTTAAATAATAATAAAAATGCAAATTTAAATGCTTATTGTACTCGATTCGAATGAAAGTAATTCTTCAGGGTCGTCAGTTGCCTAAGTTTGGCTAAAATTAAGCTCAAATGCCCTGGAAGAGTATATAAATGAGCAGTAATTCCAATTTCACATTATATTTTCTGTCTCCAAAAATGTCTCCTAACTATATTCAACGTGTTTTAAAGTCAAAATCAAACATTTTTGAAACCCGGGAAAGGCCTCTCCATAAGATCCCATGCTTTTTGACACGATTTTAAAAAGTGACAATTCAAATTTTAACCTGGAAAGGGCCCCTAAAAACGCATTATATCAAAGAGGATATATTTAGCCATGCGCAAAAAAATAATTTGAACGACTTTTCACCAGACCGACCCAATAGCCGGGCTACTTTAACAATGATTTAGGGCTTGCAAAAATTAAAAAAGAAAAAAAAAGAAGTGGGGCTCTCCCGGTACTTTTGTTCTACAAAAGTCCTGTTAAAACGGGAAATTTTTTTAAACTTTTTTGGTACATAAATCCTATTGGTGCAGTAGTATTTTTGGACAAAAGTGCTATTATAATTTGTACAAATTTCGAGAGAGAAATAGAACTTAAGTACCTATATGTCTCAACCTTGTACTTCAGCGGGACTTTATTCAGGAACTCAATGGGATCCCAATGGAACTTTTATTTTTACTCGTGTACACACAAAACAGTTCCGAGAATAAAAAACAATTTTACAAACCTCAAAATTTGTTCAAAAAGCCTTATTTTCAACAATAAAAAAGTAATTCCAGTGAGTTTGAAATACGAGTAACACGTTGTATTCTATTCTGTTTAGTCATTTCATCTGAAGAATTAAATTTCCTGCATTTTAAGTTAGGAAGCTAGAAAATCTTAAAATCTCAAACGAAAAGCGTACAAGATAGAACGTACCCAATTTGAAACACTTAAAAAACAAAAAGTCATCCAAATTCCAATGGTCTGCTGTTTAAAGTCTAAAAATTTCGACTCATCACATCTCATTTTTCTTCGACAATGAGTTTTTACTCTAATGATGAAGTGGTCGGGCGGAAATGTTTGGGAAACGTTAATTAAGAAGTTGTGTCCGTTGATCGGTGTTCGTCGACGGGGCGTCGCGTCGCTTGGGGAGTTGGAACTCGTGCAAACGAATACGTACCGATGCACATGCATCCGTACTAACGCGCACCCTGACATTCACAAATTAACTCGGCCTGACTCGTCTTAATTTAGGATAAACTCGCACGACTTATAGCTCATCAACACGTGTGTGACGAAGACAGCAAAAGATGCCTGTCGACGCTGTCAACGGCGGATGAGGTTCAAGGTGTTCGCCCTTGCCTCTTCGCGAGGAAGCAGAGCAGAGAGCTTCTTTCTTATTGATCTTTTCACTCAGAAATTCCCAAACGCTTCTCAGATCAAGGGAGGAGCTAAACACCCCTACACGCCGTTCTTGAGTTGTTTAATTACTTTTTGTTTCGCGTGCTCCCTCATTTATATCTCTTTCGTTACTGTCAGAATTTATTTTCAAGGAACTTCCTTTTCATCTTTTTTTTTCTTTATCTTTTTGGTACAACGTAATCCGACTCCGTCGAAAAGTCGAGGAAAATATTCAGGAAGATGAGGACCTCCATCTTTTACGATTCTAAAATATTAGGTGTAATTCCTTAACTCTTCTCAGATAAGAGTTCTCGCCTTGATCCTGAAAGGAATCTAGGAATGGAGTACGATTTCCATCCAGACAAATTACTAAAAGTATAACGAATTCGGAAGAAAATTGTTCTTCTTAACAACAAATCGCGTAGTCTTTTGTTCTTTTAAAAAGATACATTTTCTAATAAAACCTTTGTCGGGGTGAGAATCTGAACAAATATGTTTAATACTATTAGTCATATACATTTCTCAAAAATATTGATGATGTTTATCTCCCAATCTTCCCTCGATCAATTAATATTCAAAATAATTTAATTTTAATTTTCTAGAAGTTTGTTCAAAGGGAGTCTCAATATTTCATCCAATAACGACCGTATTTTATGGCATACCTAAAGTATCTCTTGAGCATTCCCTCTCAGAAACCTAATCGATTAATTCACAGCAGGATATTTTCCTTCAATTAATTATTCTTATCTGAATATCGTTAACGTATTTTAAATAACCGGGCGTTACTTAGAATTCCAAACACTCAGCGTCATACTCAGTTTTTTAATTAACTTATGTTTGTTTGTTATCTGAATTTCCCTTAACCGTCACTTTCCTTTTTATGCTCCTTTTTTTCTCTTCTCTTCTTGTGCCTCTTTTTCTGCTTGAAAGAGACGTTCCCATACTCGCGCGTGCAGTCTGGAAAATTTGCTACACATGTACGGAGATCTACTCCATTCACATTATATAATAAACTGTTAAAGCTGGAGTCGTCAAATATTCGTTTTATTTTCCGGAAATCTTGAAACCGCAGACCGCAGGAAGAGGCGCCTGAAAATTGGAGGAAAAGGAAGCAGTTCATTTTTAAGGAGGCAGCCTGGTGCTAAAGGTTGACGTCCAAATGGAAGCATCTGTGATGCATGAGCAGAAAAAGAGAAAAACACTTATTCAATGTCATTTTTTTTTGTTTTGTCTCTTAGCAACCAAACCGATGGATCCGAGGATTCGGAGAAAAATATGATATTGTCATTTATACTTATTAGGGTGACAGTGATACATCATTTACTTTTTTATAAAACGTTTCTATTCAGCTCTGTTCCTTTTTCTGAAAAATTTCTTGTTAGATATTCCCAGACTTTGAGTTCAATACCAGACAATATTCGCGGTTTTAGAACTAGAAAGGTGCACTAGGAAGGTTGAAACTGCGAATACTAATAACAAATATTAATTTATCTAAATCTTTAAAATCGTGCGTAAAACAAACAAATGAATTAAGTTAAAGCAATACGTTTTAAAAGGTGTGCCGGTGATGAAAAACTACCATAAACCTTTTAAAAACTACCTCTTAGAACGACACTTTGGTTCTTTCACAGTTCTTCACGTCATTTCTCATAATAAAAGTCCAAGGATGACTTCAGAAATAGTGAATACATAAGTTTCTTTAACCATTTAATTTATTGACAGGTCGAGGTCCGGATTTGGGCGTGAAGTGAGTAAGTATTTTACAAGGATGTTAGAAAAGAAGTCTGGGACATTACACAATTATTTTGCCTAATACAAACTAAAACAAACTGGAGCAATATCCATAGAAGGCACAAAACATTTGTAATATTTTCATTGGGAAAATTGAAGGAAAAGAATACGCAATTTATTGTGTTGGATACCTCTCAAAATGAACCATTATCAAAAAAAAAAAAAGAATTTTGTTTTTTTTGGACCACTATAATTTAAAATCAGTCTTTTTTAGCGCTTACATTAAAACAATTACAACAGATTGGTTCAAATTATAAATTCCTAGCTTACCGATATCAAGACCGTTAAACCGCTCAAGTGTTTCGTCTCCGCGCTATGTTTCTAAAATCTTCTTGAGTATGCTATCAGATGATTAAATTATCTATGATTTTAATGACGTATTACACTTACGTTGCAAAATTCGTTTCACATAATTGCACTGTATAATTTAATGATATCATAAAGAGCATTCTAAAAACTTAGCACATAAACGAACCACTTGAGCTGTAGAACTTTATCATTTATCGGCCTCATCTTCTACAAGTTGTGTCTAAATAAAAAGATTTTTGAAAACCTAAAAATGTAGTCCATTTGAACTTGGTGTATTTAAGACATGAAATACTCAAGACTTATTCGCACTCGACAGAATGTATTTTCTTTTCCTAAATATTTCAATGGCATCCCTTCTTTCCTAGTAAATAGATCGGTAAGGGTAGAAAATTAGCAATCGTGTTTTGGAGTGTGTTTACGAGCAATTCCGTTACGCATGGCTGAGTGAAAGCTGGAATTACGGTTTGCTCACGCGCTTCGCGGCCTAATCGATTAATGGTTGCCTACTAGCGGACAGGCTGGGGTCGCAGAACAGAGCGACCAAAACACTCGTTTCGGCATCTGGGAAGGGCGTAAGTCGCCGAGCACATGATTTCAAAGTGCAATATTTCAAGAAGGGTTTGCGGCCATGTTTCTCGATGACAGCGGTGTAATTTACGAGGAGCGATATTAGCGCTCGCCGAGTTTAAACTCTTGCTGCGGTCCTCTTTCTTCCCCGTCGCATCGCGAATATAGTTATCCGCCTGTCAATAGAAGAACTATGCGCCACCAAATCGGCCTTTTAACTTCACCAAAAGCTTACCAAGAGAAACTGACGTCAAACTAAAGTTAGTAAGTGCCAAAGTTCTCACTTTATGTCCCATCCGTTGTCAAACCTCTCCTCTTATTGCAAAGTAGCTCGATTTCCTCCTTTTTTTTCTTGAAAAACAAATAGCTAAGTTACGACAATTTAAGTAACGTAAAGAAGAATTTAGGGTGGACACTGGACCGGGATATCCGGAAATGACCGGAAATTTTCGGACACCGGAAAAACCGGGAAATGATAGTGACTTTATTTTTTGACCGCGGATTTTACATATATTTAAAGAAGAGAATTCTATCCAATCACTTGAAATATAACAAATTTCATATCACATGATAAAATTCAATTTAACAAATAGTTCTATTTCAACTTTTTGAAAATGTTAGACTGAATTGTTAACTTTTTTAATAATGAAATCATGAGGATTACAATACGTAATTATAAAAATCTATATTCAATTTAAAGAATTATAAAATGCAGTTTTGAACACTTTAATAATTAATTATTTTATATCTTATAAATATAATTCGAGTTTTAAAAGTTACACTATAATTTATTTTTTTAAACAATTCTGAATCTGATTAAAATTAACCAATTCACATATGAAAATTGAAAATTGAACTGTTTCAATTCGAAAGCCTGCAAGAAGTTAAGAAAACGTAACCATTAAATTAAAAGATTCAGGTCAAACGCTTTTATTTTATTTCAAATCCTATTCAAATATTGTTTCAGTTAAAAATATTTAATTTTGAACCCCTTTAATTTGAAATGTTGTAATAAAGTTTTTTTTAATTTGTACAGTACCGGCGGAAATTATTTAAATGCCTATCTCTGAAGCTGCTGCTAAAGTGCCTTAATTTTTATAATAAGGCCAAGCTGAAGGTAAAATATCAAATGAAGTTAGTAAGTATTTACACATTTTTGAAATTTTGAGATTTTTTCTTGAAACAAGTTCGAATATCGAGATCAACCTTTAAAATCAGCCACAGAACATTAAAAAATAGTATTTATTTCCAAAGGTATCACAATTTTTTAAAAACCTCGACATTTGACGTTTTTTGCAATGTTATAAAATTTAAGGAACTTTAGGGATAGCTGAAAAAACAGGTTTGCAGATAACTTCTTCATGACGTTACACAATACGCAATATTTGACTATTGATTTAAAATAAATAATTATAAATCAAAGTTTCCAAAATTGAGAAATTTTAAACTGAATTTTTAAAATAGCCTTGCATCGTAAATATCTCAGAATAATAAATTTAAACATTTAACGTTATAATTTTCATCATTGCAGTCTAAAAACTGTTAATTTGTGAGTGCTGAATTCTAAAGTAAGCATAGGAATAGTTGATCAATTATTAATTTAAAAGGACATAAAATAAATATAATGTAACTTCTAATTTAAAAAGTGGTATTTTAAAAAAATGTCGTTTACCTTTTAATTTTTCTTACTTAAAATTGCTCAAATTGATATAATCATAAATGATTACAAATTAATTAATTCTGAATAAAAAATTGATTTAAGGTTCAATTTTAAAATTTTTAAGTTTAAGAGTTACACTTTGAGCGCTTTAATTGGCCGTTCAAACCCAGTTCAAAAATTTGAAGCGTCAAGAGTTCGATTTTTTTATTTTAAACAACTGTGAAATTAATTTCCTAGTTTTAGTATTCAAATTTCAATAGTTCTTCTTTATTCACAATGTGTCCCCTAACTTTTAATAGTTTGTAATCGAAATAAATCAAACCTAAAAAATACCGCTTGCAAGGCTTTAATTGGAAATCCATAGATTTTTTATTGAACGCATTTAAATTCAATTAATTTTTAAATTACTGGTTAACAACCTCCAATTTGAATCGATGAAAGTTGAATGCTGTCGAAAATTTAAAAATTTACCATTGCAATTATTAAAAACTGAACTATTAACATTATTTTAGGCATTTATATTGGCACCATTTCAAATTGAAATATCAATCAAATGTATTAATTTCCAATTAGAGGCTTCTTATTTTCAAAAATGCTGCCCTTGTTCATTCTGATACAAGAGTTTTCCATATCATTTTTTACATGTATACGCAATTGTTAAACTTTTTTACAGTTTTTTTCAGTTTTGTTTTGCCTTCTTTTTCTAAAATGAAAATGGGATTTTTCACCTTTCGAATTAAAAAAAAATCGTATACCTCGACCTAAAAAAATTCTCCCTTTATTTTTGCGGATCCTAATAACGTTTTCCAATCAAACTGTTCCGGCTTCAATTCAGCACTGACATATCTCGGGAGCATACTTTTTCTACAATAAAAATTCGATTTTTAAAATATATTTTGTTTCTCCTGCAAAATTGTGAATATGGCGTTTGCGCCCTTATTATTTTAAATTTTCTTCAATTCTAAAAGTGCTAAAAAGCTATCAAATTTTAATCAATTTTATTTAGAAGCCAT
This sequence comes from Druon quercuslanigerum, assembly GCA_010014905.2. Classification (NCBI taxonomy): domain Eukaryota; kingdom Metazoa; phylum Arthropoda; class Insecta; order Hymenoptera; family Cynipidae; genus Druon; species Druon quercuslanigerum. The sequence continues at coordinate 10,665 of JAAAKG020028727.1, read as the reverse complement.
ATTTTTTACAAAAGCCTATACGTTGCAGGTTTCAAATTGAGGTAAATAAATATACAAAATTGAGCTTCAGAGTAAAAAAAAAATCATTTTAACACTTATTAAAGTGAAGCTCTAAACAGAAAATGCTGTTCAATAATTGTACTTGAATAAAAACTGGAAGAATGTAAGACATTTTTATGAAATTTTATGTAATTAGGATACATCAAAATTTATTCCCTTTTTATTCGAAAAAATGAATTTTAAAATTAAAAGAATGACAGCTGGATAAGGATAATCTGATTTTCACATTAAAAAACACAGAATATAAAAAAAAATGTTTACCTCCCTGAAACATCGTACATAATGAATGAATCCATTTGCCATTCGCATATTTTCATAAATTCTTAAATTCCAGTTCCAACACTTTACAACATTTTGGAATATCAAAAACAACATGTATAGCAGGCCTGAAGAAGTCCTCACTATATTTTCGTGATTTGAAGTTTTTGCAGTTTGAAAATATATGTAAGATGGAAAACTCTGTACATACAGAAAACATTTTTTTAAAATGTTTTCACATCCTGAATCTACAGCTCTTTGGGTACTTCTCTTGGGTCATTCTCATATCTTCAGACAATATTTTAATGTAGTTTACATATTCTGCTGCATGAATGAGTAACAAAATTTTATCTGAATAATTATAAAAAATGATTATACCACTGAGTAAAATTGAGCTCTAAATTGAAAATAATATTCAATATTTCCAGTTGAACAAAAACTAAAATAATGTACGACATTTTGAAGATCATTCAATGCTATAAAAAGACTTTAGTCACTTTTTTCCCCTATGCTAAACAAGATTACAGATAATGTTGTATATTAGCACTTTTACCCAACCAGACGAAATTCTCTTACAGTAGGGAGATCGAATCATGAAACAACCTTTCTTCCCCTTCGTCGGTCGTTCAGAAGCAACCCCGAGGACCCTTTTTTGGTCGTGTAGGGGTAACAGATAGCCAGAGAACGCGACACGAAGTTTATTGATTCGGAGACAGACGGCAGAGATATTGGAAGGCTGTACGAATTCGCGATCAATTTACATAACCTAACTCAATTCGATTTCAATCTTCCGCTCGATACGTACGTAGAATACATATCGATCTACGTGTAAGGAATGTGCGGAAATTCGAGCACTATTACACAAAGCTTGACAATTTTTCGAGGGAACAGAATGGACGTGTGCAAGCAGAACATCACGATAAATAAACACTGTTATAATTGGTTTCGTGAAGTGCATCACTCGGATGAGGAATTGAATTTTGCTGTCTTGTAATAGCTTACGAGAAACGAAAATAACGTCAGATAATTGCAATACACGGTTCGTTTAATTTTTCTTTTTTACTGTTTAATCGTATCAAATGTTTCTTTGAATGCAATATTCAATGCCATTAACATTACGTATAACTGGATTAAATAGTAACTTTGATTAAGAAAATAAGTGAATTAGCGGAACCTATTTTCGAAAGTAATTCTTCCCTTGATGAGACAAGAAGATTACATATCATAGTTGACCAAACCATATTTTTCTGCAAGGGTAATAACTGCTCTACCTGCACGACATTTCTGTCAAGCGTGCTACACAAATCAATATTTAACCCTTTTTGACGTTGGCATGTCGAAAACAAAATTGCTCTACTTTGACTCGCTTTGATTTTACTTCTATTAGCATAGACATCATATACATATGAAAAAATCGAAGTGGAATTAAAATCGAGAAATATGGTATACGCTATAAGGTATAATTTCAAATTAGAATTAATAAAAATGAATGATATGTATGTAAATATTCAAGATCCAACTAGCATTGCAACGCTTCTAATATAAATTAAATTCCTATAAAGAGACAATATTATGATTCAATTTGAATGTCTGTCTCTCCCAGTATTCACATAATCAAAATAAGTTCAAATTGGGGCAATGCAAAATAAATGACATTTGAATATTCAAGATCAATTACCACTATTCCTCTTCAAATTAAAATTGAATTCCTATCATACACGGAGAATTTGCATTAAATTTGAATTGCTCTGTCCAAGTTCTGACTAAAGCTCGTCTTCTCTCAGTCGTAAAGGTTCTAAGGGCCCAATCTGCCTCTAAAATGAAAGCGGGTCTTAAGCCTGTGTTTATTATCGACCTCCGTTATTGTTCGTAATTAAATAGCCCTCGTAAATTGTTTATCGAGAAAGTTACAACAAATCAACGTTTCATACCATCGCCACAGATATATTGTCAAATATACTCTAGAAAATTGAAGACAAAATCAAGAAAATTGTTATATTGAAGAAGTGCATATCAAATATACATTTTCACCTTTCCATACGTAAAAGAATGTATAAAACACCCAAATATAAGAAAAAAACTAAAGTCATGCATTTGAAAACTATTATAAGAAACTTGGAAGTTATTGGCTCCAACCTTTTGTAAGACGTTGGAGTTTCAAATTTCAACCTAAACTCCAGTAGCTCTGCGAACGACATGTTCGACATGTTCGACACTTTGAAGTTTCTTAACGGAATGTTTCTGTACACTGGAAAATAAGTTTCGATGCCATATCGGTTAAATATAGATTGAACATCTCATCGGTTGGGAAAAGCAATTTCTTTGAAGATCTCAATCAATCATTCGGTTGACTAGTTAAGTTCGAAGAAAGTGACAAGTCCAAGAGACTGACATTCTTAATCAATAAAATTATAAGAAACGAAACTACATTTTCTCATTCTCGGAAAAAGTTAAAGAAACTTTTTTCTTATCCACACCTCAAACTCATTTTTCCATCTAAAAATTGTGGCAATTTGTCACTAAATAACAAGCGCTCGCAAAAAATAATGTTTCCTTCATCATGTTAATAAAAAACGTCCCGAAGAGAAGAATAGACCAAAGTTACAACTTGTATTATAGTGGGAACATGAAACATAATTATGTTATAAAAAATAATAAACAGCATAGATATGTTTTTTTTTTAATGTGAGGAATGGTCACACATTTTATAGATTTGCAGAACTCTGATAAATCTCAAAGGAGATACATTAGGTAGAATTGTATGTACAGCAGTTTCGTTTTCTTCTGAATACCTTTTTACGGAGGTGAAAAACTTGCAAGGTTTTTTTACACGATTTTACCGCAGCCAAGGGGGTCTCAAGGTCTGGATTTAACTTCCTGAAATTAAGTTGCACTACTGAGGAAATATATTCTGAATAGAGAGTGTGGTACTGAATGTAACTTATGAAATATGTAAATTTTCGTGGGCTATCACATAAATTCGGTGTTTTAAGGAAAATCAGAAATATATAAAAAATAGGAAGAAAACTTTGTCTCTTTAATATAGGTATATGTATATGAGAAAAAATATTTACATCTAAACATTTATTATAAATTGAAGGTTGGTGTTCTAAAAGGGCACGCTCTACTTTTCCAGAAATGAGAATGTTGGAACAAAAAATCAGACAATAAATTCCCATATAAGTTGTGACATATAGATTTTTCGCACACTGTTATTTTTTGAGGTTTTTGCAACTTTTTCTAATTTTCTTGCAAACCAAAAGCTGCAAATAGATTTTTATTTTATTTCTTTTTATTAGAAATTATAACTTAAATCACCATAATTTGAGTAAACATGCGCCTGGAGCGAAACAAATGACATCCCTCCACGTTTTCGGGACCTAGTAATATTTTTCAAGCAAGATATCCTCTTTGGAGCACTACCCTTCAATTAGGAATGTAATGTATAATTATGAGCGAGTTTTATGCATCGTTAGTTCAAAATGAGAATTGAATTTTAACTAAATATATAAACTAGTGCTTAAAAAAATTTCCTGCAAAAGTACAACCCTTAGACTATACACTCGCTGGTGCAAAAGTTATACATAAAATGTACCACTATAAGTATCTTTTCCACCCGGGCTGTTAGAAAATTCTTGAAAATTTCAGCACTTTTGAATTACAAATGTAACTTAAATTTCAGGTACTAGTAACTGAAAATAATTTTCATTCACTGGTACTTACGCACAGAAATTTGAAACTATAAATTCGAAAGAATAATGAAGATCGAGCACAGAAGAAAATCAAGTTAAATTTTGTTGCATGTAAAACGTTCCACTGTTAAAGTTTACATGCTATTTAGCGAAAGTTTATCTTACGATGGAATATAAACGCTGGCATCTGCTACGTCCTTAGCAGCAATGGGAAAACGATACGGTATCAATAAATTCAAGCTATAAATTAGGACACCGCTTTAAAACAACTTTTTGCTAACTTAATTCTTATTTTTTAAATAATCAGACTTATCTCGAACGAATGAAAACGTATTTTTCGTGAAGGAAAAAGAAACTTGAAAGCACCACAACAACAACCATAGTTTATTTTCGAACAAAAGAAAATAGGAATCGAATTAATTTTGAGGTTGAAGCCTTAACAAGATTTCTATAATATGATAAATAGGTTGCATCTTTAATTTATTTCAGAATAAAATTAAGTTTAAATATTATTAATTAAAAAGCAATCCAAATATAAGAGTATATTTCAAATTTTTATTCAAAAAATGGTTTCATTAATAAAATGTCACGACTGAAATTCTTACTTCACAAATTGTGAACTATGGTATAAGTCATAGTCAATATGGCAACTTTTCGACTTGTATCTAGTGTTTTATTCAGAGCCACAAAATAGTATATTGTACTACCAGTGCGGAAAGCAGGAACTTCTAGATGAGTGTGAAGTTTTCTGTATCAGCCAGAGATGAATCGAAGGGGAGTTGAGTTGTAGACGAGCCGGAAACGACCCGAAGATGAGCCGATGACAAGTACTGTAAACTTCACAAGAGTTGCGACTGTCTACTTCCAGCACCTGTTGCCTACCATAAGTACAATTATTTTAAAAATTAAAATGTAATAAGTGCAATGTTTTTAAATTTTGGTGTCAACCACATAGCAGGCGGCGCTTTTTTAATGAAAAATTATCCCGAGAAAGTTTAAAAACACGAAATTATTTCAATTTTGTGTAAAGTTTATTCGATAAGGTTAACTTCTCTTGCAGCGAATCTCCCAACTGAAATCGATGCAAACTTTATCTTATGTTTTTTCTGGGAGTTCCAAATCTAAACCAAATCTAACTTCACATTTATTTAATTTTAGTAATAATATTTTAACATGATTGTAGGATGAATAATTTGCCTACAAAGTCAAAAAACTTGATCAAAGGAAAATCCAAGTTGAATATTACTATTTTTTAAACTGAAGTTAATTATTAAAGTGGCAGCTTAAACAAGCATACTTTGAAATTGTATTGTTTGAATTTAAAAATACTACACTCTTCATGAAATTTAATTTACGTGAGTGGAAAAAGCTTCCAATACATGCGCATTAAAATTCAGCCAAAGTCTAACAGCTACTTTAAACAGATCAAGATATAAACAAATGAGAAATAAATCTGAAAAATGACAAAATCAATCTGTATAATCATTCAAAAGCTTATCGGACATCTATTCTGTACAAAGTAAAAAAATGTAGGCATCATGAAATTGAAGTGGTAAGGTCTTAATTACTAATTTATATACTATCTGCATCCATATGTCCAGTGCATTTTTTAAATTGAGAACAATATAAAATAATTGAAACGCGGTTAGGAATGTTTACTAATTTCACGAATTTTTAATTTTACGAAAATAACGAAAAGCTTCAGTACTGACTGGAAGTTTAAAGAACCTCCAAAATAAATCAAAAGTCAACGTTTCCAAAATACAAGGTTCTAATTCGCAGTGTGAAAATTGAATGGTTCTATCTTGGATAGGGTGCTACTGTACCGTAAAGTTTACCTGTATATTTGCAAGCTTTCCTAATTCACTAGCAAAATAGAACCTTGTCATTCGGATTCCCGAAATAGAACATTTCATTATGCATGTTCCCAGATAGAATATTGTCATTTTGAGACGTAAAAAATGTTAATTCCCTGAGCCTTGTTTCAAATCCAATTTAATTCTCTCAAATTGAAATGTTAAAAAGAGAAAAGTAAACGTATATAAAATATTAATACCTTCACATTTATATAGAACCTTGTCATTTGGATACATCAAAATGTACATTTTCCGAGCCTTGTTTAAAGATTGTCACGCCAAAAGTTAGATATCTGAAAAAAGTGGTTTCTCTTTGATTTTAAGAATAAATATATTATAATTGATGACATTTCAAATAAAAAACTTCCTTTTTATGAAAGATATTAAAATTTACCAAAAAAAAACATTAGTTTTTACCATGTTTTTTACAATTGATTTTTTGCTGACAGTCACTTCTTACCAATTTTTGAAAAATGATTGCATTTTAATAAATGACGACTTATTTTGTCCAGGAAAAATATAAATAATCTTAAAATATAATTATTTGTTTAAAAAATGTTTTTCTTAACAAAATGATTCTAACGATTTAGAGCCATAGAAGCCATAGCAAAATTTACTTTCAAAATAGGGAACAGTAGAGTTGTAAAGAATTTTGTAAAAATTGTTGATGTAGGTTGACTGTTTAACCGGAAAAAAAGCTGTCATTTATTAAAAACCAATTATTTATCAAGAACTGGTAAGAAGCAGCCGTCAGAAAAAATTCAATTTCAAAAAACATGATTAAAATTAATGTTTTTTTGTGAATTTTTGCTATTTTCATAAAAACAATGTTTTTTATTTGGAATGACATCAGATACAATATTTTGATTCTTGAAATGATAGAAATACTATTTTTTTTAGAGATCTGACTTTTAGCACGAGAACTTAAAAGCAATTGTATTCTCTCAAATGGAAATTATAATAGAAGAAAATTAAACTATATAATACTCTATATCTGCTTAATATTATATATAAGCAAGGCATCAAATTCAGGCTCTGAATGCATGAAAGAGGTTGCTGACAAAGCATGAAGAGGATTATAGGTTTGCGAAAAGCTGGTTTGCCTCGAGCAAGATTTGAAACAAACGGTGCTATGTTTAGAATCTGAAGTGAAAATGAGCGCTGCACGCAATCTATGCCACCGACAAGCAACCAAACGAGAGAATATCGCATCAGTTTGGGTCAAAGAACTAACGGAGCGTCTAGCACATTCAGCGTCAGTTTATCATCCAGCTACTGCAAGTACCTGGACATTAATTTTTATAGTACCGCCTCTTCCGGGCATGCGTGTCGTTACAGGCGGTGACAGAACGCTCGTAAAGCGTCAGTCGAAGCGAACTGGTTAACGAAAATAAATGGAAACATAAAGTTTTCACCATGCGGTTTGACCGCACTGTAAATTCCTGTCGAACGTACGGGAAAACTTCCCCTTTGACCGTTTAACTATTTAAGGGCGTGAGAGCTCAAGAAGAGACATCCGACCGAGTTATGTACTCTGCCCTCAGGATAAGAGGTGGAAGTTTTTTCTTCCTCATTTTTTTTACTCTTACTTTGTTTCGTCTTACTCTTTTTACAGCTACTTTTTTTTCTCCTAGTATATTTTATACTTAGTCAGTCCCCCTCTCTTACTTTAATTCCCTTTCGTGTCCAAGCCAAAGGAATCAATTAGCTGCAAATAGCTAGCAATAAAACTTTGAGAGTTGAACAAATAGACTTCGAGACTATCCTTCAAGTCAAATTTCTTCGAAATTAAGCGAATTTAGAATTTGCTAACAACACTTTGCATACTCTTGGTCAAAATATAAATAAATTAATATGTACCAAACATAAATTTTCCGTTCGCTTCATTTCGTTCACATTATATTTCACATTATATTATCACATCAGGGTTGCTACAAAATTCCAAATTCGAAAAACCCTGACTTTTCGCTGACCAATTTTTCATTTTCAATAACGTTAATGCTATTATTACCTAGCATTTTCTGTAAAGGCTATTTTTTAGCCCTTATGAACGAAACAGTAAACTTCATCGGAAATATTACTGACTATTCGGACAGTAGTGGAATTACATAAATAGACGAATTGGCTGCAAAACAGTTGATTTAATGAGTTTTTTCTCCGAAAATATGAATTCTTAACAACAAACTTGAATTTTCAACTAAAAATAGGTCAGTTTTGAAGCAAAACAGATTAGTTACATTATGATTTTGAAAAATTTTAATTGAAAAAACAAATTTTCAACAAAAAAATAAATTTATACATAAACATGAGGTTTAAACCACAGTGAAACTCGATACAGGGCCCCCTGATATGATTCTTCCGCGAATTCAGGCCGCGCCATAAGTAGGAGTAGAAGGAGCTGCGCAGGGTGTGCGGAGGTCGTTCAGGCGTGACCAAACAAAAGCGGAGTGACACTCAATCGGATTGGTTCCCCACCACCACCAGCCCCAAAACCGGCAGAGTATGAAAGTTTCACTGTAATTAGATTAATTACCAAAAAGACAGCTTAAACAAAAGTGATTGATTTTTCACCTAAAATAGACCAATTTTCTACTTACCATTAGAATAATTAAATTTTCAGTTATAAAATTAATTTTCAATGCAGAAACTAATTGTCAACTAAGACTTTTAATTTTCGACTAAAAAAGATTAATTTTTAAAGGCATTTTTAATCTAGTAGTTAATTTTTCAACCAGAAAAAAAAATTTTCAACCAAAAAGATGGATTACTCACACCAAGAAAATTAATATTCCACCAAAAAAGAGGAAAATTCATCAAAATACAGGAATTTTCAAACAAATATTTGAATTTTCTAATGAAGAGAATACGTTTTAAATCAAACATGGGATAGTAGCATATTTAGTTTTAAAAAAATTATTATTTTCTACCAAAATAAAATAGTTTTCAAGAAAGAGTTAAATTTTGAACGAAAAAAAGGTTTTTCAACTAAAGTGATTAATCATGAACAAAAACAAAAAATTCATTTTTAACCAAGTAAGTTCACTTTTAATTAAGCAATTGAATTTTTAAGGGGAACAGGTAAACTTTCAACAAAAATGAAATAGTTGATGTTTCAATCAATTTAAAAAAAAATTAACCTAAACAAATAAATTTTAAATTCACGAAGACGAATTTACAGCTAAAAACAATTACTTTTAAACAAAATTGTTAAATGTTCAACATAATAATAAAATTATCTTCATAAATTCACCTTACCGAAAATTTCCTGACTCTGAACAGTTTTAAATTCCCAGCCTTTCCCTGAATTTCTGGAATTCCCGACCTGTAGCTATACCCTATGAACATAAACCAGAGTTTTTGTTTCGCAATAATTTATCTATGGTGCAACTAGAACCGAAATCCGCTTCACTATAACAAAATAAGACTATTATGAAAGCTCACTTTTAGTGCATGCTAATTTCCATTATTTTCGGTAAGCCAAAAAAGATTTTAATGTTTAACCATTCAAAATGTGATGCTTCCGCAATGCGGGAATTCCTAATCGTATGTGATTTTGAAACAATTTTTCGTTTTGTCTGTAATAAAGTAACTATGAGCTGCTTTTGTCCATGATAACGAAAAATATTATAAAAATTATTCTGCAGGACGAAAAATATATTCTATTTATATAAAAATGTGCATAAATCTTGCTCGGGCGCTAGAAAATATGATCCATTGCACATGTTTCCACAAACTTCTGTAACTCAAGTTTTTCACGAATTTTTTGCACATAACCAAAACAATTTTCCAAACCTCACACTCGCTATATTTTCTGAAAATCCAGGTAGTTTCTCTAAGACTAAAAATTGTAATAACTGTTCCACATAGAATGCAAATTTCCCACTTAAAAAGGTAAACATGATTTTACATTCAAAATAACACTAGTTTCCTTCATACACGACACTTTTGATGATATAAACCCTCTTTTAAAATCCGCCGCTTCTACCGCAGATTTTTAAACCAAGATTCTACATGAATTATGCATGAATGTAATTCAAGATTCAAGATATTTAACACTTTAAGACTTACGAATCTAATGTCTAAAATTATCAGGAACTGAAATCCAATTTAATCCACATTCTCGCAGTGTCAGAAGTTGTTTTGCAGAGTTTCATTTTCGCCAAGTGACAAGAGCAAGAGTTACTTACGAGATTACGAATATGTATTATTCACGGATGAATGCCAAATGAGTTGCCAACAAAGTAGTACGTACCTGCAACAAAGGCGAGAGAGAGAGAAAGTGAGTTAGAGTCTTTGAGAAGAAGATCGTTTACGTGAGGTAATAAAGAATATAGTAAATATTCAAGTAGTTTTATAACTACGCCGGTAGTACATTCGGTCAATTGGCCGATTACGTAAATAGCAGTCATATTTCCATCTTAGACTTAGAGAAATCGACGACCTGCTGGAAAATTCCCTTACTCTCGTTCGTCACATTCTGTACTATCGACCGCTAAAGGGTGGCAGGCATGCTCTAACTTGCCCTTATGCTGCCACCCTCTATTTCCTTCTCTCTCATTTTCCACCCATCCCCTAACTTACATATATATATATATATATATATATATATATATATCTTCCTAGCCGTCATCCTTCCTCTCGCCACGTAGACGCGTATTACGTGTCTTCTTCCCCTTTCCCCTTTTCCCTCAATGTTGAATGTTCTACCTATAGTGATATAGTCTCTCTCTCTCTCTCTCTCTCTCTCTCTCTCTCTCTATATATATATATATATATATATATGTACATATTCCTATACC
>JAAAKG020028716.1:0-19756 GCA_010014905.2 Druon quercuslanigerum | reverse complement strand
TGTTAAGGAATAGGAAGAGGGTGAATGAAAAATGTAAACCCTTAGGGGACACATTAGAAGCTTCCACTAACTAATAATATATTATTTAAAACTAAACTGGTTGAAAATGAATTGTTTAAAATGGAAGGAGGACGTTGAAGATATATTTAGAAGTTTGAAAATGATTCAAAATAATTAAAAACTTTAAATTATTTAAAATAATTTTAAAAAAATCTAGAGTTTTCAGATTATTAAAAAAAAACTTGAAACCTTTTTAAGAATTGTAAAACGATTTGTACGAATAAACAAATGTGACCAAAATTTGAAAAAATATTTCAATACAATTTCAAAAATTAAAAAAAAAGTCCGCAAGATATTGAGAAAATTTTTTTAATTTTGCAGAATATAAAAAGAAGTTTTAGGAAAAATTTGAATAATTTAAACAAATGTTTCGATGTAATATAATTTAAAATTGAAAAGATTTCAAAAAATTTTAAACCACATGCAGTTTCTTGAAGATCAATCTTCTTGCTTGAAAATCTATGTTTTTAGTGGAAAATGGAAATATTTTTTTGAAAAATTTAATCCTTTGTTTTGAAATTTTTTTAAACTGAAAATTAAATTATTCCATGTTTAAATGTAAATTTATCTTTCTTAGTGAAAAATTCAACTGCTTGGTTAAAAATTTCTGTATTTTGTTAAAAATTTGTCTAGTTTGGTACAAAATTAATCTTCTTGATTGAATGTTCATATTTTTGTTTGAAAATTCGTTTTAGTTGAAAATTTATCTAATCTATTTTGATTTGAAACTAATCTTTTTTGTTCAAAAATCAACTTTTTGGTAGGAAATTATTTTAATTTGTTCAAAATTTCGTTTTTTTGGTAGAAAATTAATCTTTCTGTATGAAAATTGTACTATTTTATTTAAAAATCGTTTTTTTTCTTAGGAAATTAGAATTCTTGCTGTAAAACTAATTTTTTTAGTTGAAAATTACCTCTCTTTTTGGTTTAAAAATTATTTGCTTAAACTGAACATTTAAGTACATTATTTTTGATTGTAACTTTATTTTTTTTATTTAAATATTTAACAATTTTGTTAAAAATTCGTCTTTTCTGTTAAAAATTATTTTTCTTGCCTAAAAACATATATATTTATAAAAAATTAAACTATTTTGTTAAAACTTAGTTTTTTAGATAGGAATTTATTCATGTATTGGGTTGAAATATTTTTTTTTATAAAAAATTAAGATTTTTGATTTTTGTTGATTTTTTCTGTGGATAGAAAATTAATCTTCTCGGTATAAAATTCATGTCTTTTGTCATTTTCAGCATTTTTTGTTGAAAATTTAACTACTTTTGTTTTATTATTATATTTTTTAACTATTTTTTGTTGAAAATTAGTATTTTTTGGTTGAATTTAACTGTTTTTTATTTTAAAAGAATTCTTTCTGGGTTGAAATATCAATTATAAGATTTTTTATTAAAAATTCATCTCTTTTGGTTAAAAATTATTTCTTTGCAAAAAATTCAATAGTTTAGTTAAAAATTCATTTTTTGTAGGCTTAATAACTTTAGTTGAAAATTCATTTCTTAGGTTAAAAACACAAAATCCCTACTATGAAATGCCTACTATAGCTTTTAATTTTTTATCGGAGAAATTTTTATTTTTCTAAAAATTATTAAAAATTTTTTATATTATTACCAGACTCCTCTGCAGCCGTTCCGTCCTTTAAATCCACTCAATCATTTAATAGATTAAATAATTTTTTCTCGAGTGCGTGAATTTAATTAATTTATGATTAATCCTCCACTCAGGAGAGAAAGCTGAAGGGCGGGATTTTTCTGTTTTTAACTTATTTTGATTTAATATCTTTTTTGCAAATTTCACTATTTATTATTGAGGTTTCTTTAAAAAAAAATTTATTTTATTTTTCAGGATGGAAGAGTCGTCTCGGGGGCTGTTACAACATAAGCAAAGAGCGGAGCAGCTGAAGCAGGAGAAAACAGCTCTCACACTTTCGTACGAGGTGAGAAATTATTTTTTTTAAGTTTAATTTTATTTAACTATTATCAAAATGAAACATTTTTTTACAAAAGGTGAAAAATGACCATTTTTAAATTAATATTATCCAGAAGGAAAATTTGTAGTCAATTTTTGAATGGTTTAAAAACAATTATAATAAGTAATTATATTAAAAAATTATTTTTTATCCCCTTTTCGAGCTCTGTCAATTTTTCGGGACAACTAGACGCATGCTTAAATATTTACGTATTTTGTTAATTTAATTTTCTTTTTTAAAAAATGTCACTAATTGTAAATTTACTGTCTAAAGTGTTTAATTAATCTTGCATTTTAATCTTGTAATATCTTGATCACGAAATCTTTTATAAATTTATTTAAACAATGAAATTTAAAATTAAACTCAAAAAAATTTGAATTTATTTATTTATTAAATTAAAAACAGTTGAATTTTCGACCAAGAACGTTCACTTCTTTTTATAAAAATAGGTATATTTACAACAAATTAATTAAGGTTTTAAAAAAATAGTTGAATTTTTGAATTTCAAAGATGAAATTTCAATCAAATGGTCAGATTTTCAAATAGGAAACATTAAACTTTAACCAAAAGCAGTTTCACTTTTAATCAAATAATTGAATTTTCAAAAATATTGTGGAATTTTTGACCAAATACTAGAATTTTCAACAAAAGAGTTGAATTTTTGATAAAAAATATCAATTTATAACAAAATAGTCATACTTTTAAACAAAATAATTAAATTTGCAACAATGGTTGAACTTTCAACACTTACAGATGAATTCTCAACTAAATAGTTTTTTAAAAATAGTCGAATTTTTAAACAAATACTTAAATCTTCTATCTAAAAAGATAAATATTCAACCAAAAAGTTGAATTTTCCACAAAAATATAAATTTTCAAAGAAAAATTGTAATAGATGATATTTAAACTAATAAAAATATATAAAATAATTTCATTTTCAAACAGAGTTGAATTTTGAAAAAAATAATTAAATTTTTAACAAAATAGTTGAATTGTCAGCCAAGGAGATAAATTTTGCACTAAAATTATGAATTTTAAAATTAAAAACAGAACATTTTAATTAAAAAAGATTAAATATTAACAAAACAGTTCAACTCTAATTAAGGAGATAAAATTTTTAATAAAATTATGAATCTTCAACTGGAATAGTTAAATTTTTAGTTTAAAAAAATTCATTTTCAAGCAAAATATATGAACCATTTTTAAATGGAGATTAATTTTCTACTAAAATGGTGGATTTTTAATGAATAATTTAATAGTATGCATATAAATATATTTTAACAAAAAAGATGTTAACTTCAAATTAAAAACTGTTGAATTCAAATAAAAAGGGTAAAATCTCAACAAATAATATTTATTTTGAAATTTTTAAGTACTTAGTTAATTTAAATTCTTTGATAAAAAAATGTCACTAATTGCAAATTTACTGATGAACGTGTATTGAATGTTTATATTTTTTGGTTGAATTCAACTGTTTTTTTACTGAAAATCAGAATATTTTTCGGTTCAAATATTTCCAATTTGTTGAAAATTTATCTTTGGTGAAAAATTCAACAATCAGTTTTTTTTTATTGAAAAAAATAGTTTTTTTGACTGAACATGTAAAATTTCTATTTTTGTTTGAAGATTTATCTTTTTTTCGTTGAAAATCGCCTTTTTGGTAGAAAATTAATCTTCTTGGCTTCAATTAAAAATTAAATTTTTTTGTTGAAAATAAATTTGTTCTTGAAAACTCAAATTTTTGGGGTTGAGAATTAAACTGTTTTGCAGAAAATTTCTCGTTTGGCTTGAAAGTTTAAAAATTTAGATGAACTGCTTTCCTCTTTTGAGTAAAGAATCTTTTTTTTTGTAATTCGTTTTTTTTTTTAATTTATCATTTTAGTTCAAAATTAATATCTTTAGTTGCAAATTTGAGAATTTTGTTGCAATTTAAACTATTTTTTTCAAAATACATGAATTTTGTCGATAACAAAAAATTAATCAGAGAAAAATCGTGAAAAATTCAGGAAATTTTGAAAATTAAGTTTTTCGGCTACCCTGATTTTTTTGAGTTAAATTTACCTAAGTAAATTATAATTTGAGCTGCTTTTTCTAAATCAAGATATTTTTAGAACACTTGTCATAAATCCTATGATAAGAAATAAATTATCTGCCTGTAGATCCTTGACTTTTATAAGCCCTGAATGGGATTAATTAAACAAGCACTTAAAGTACAAGGCGACGACATAAAGTACAGGTAGTTCATGACCCCAGTAGACAGACCATAAAATCCTTGAATTAATTTTATTAATACTGAAGCCAATGTGCGGAGACACGCAGAAAGGTTTCCTCTTCATCCGATAACATAATTACTATTTACCTTGACTTCTTATTTATTTTATTATTATATTTCAATCATTTCTCGCAAATATTAAAGCGCTCTCAATATTTAAGAATATTTATTATTAACTGTGATAATAGTAGATTAGTCAGGCAGGTTATAATTGTAGATTCCGTTACCGACATCGAGAACATTCTATAGCTACAGTGGTTCGTGTCCTTACTAAGTTTCTAGAACATTATCCAAGTTTACGGATGACATTATAAAATGATTTTGCACAATTCTGAGTAAAGAAATTGGGTAAATAAATTCAAGGTTATTTATTATCTCAATTATTTTAGTTTTGAGAAAAAAGACGATTTATTGCTTCCTTATAAATAATACATTTAATTAAAAATTCGTCTCTTTATTTAATGCGCAAATCACTTATAATAAACATTCTTCTGCAGTCTACAACCTTCTAGAACTTTAAAACAAAGAGGCAGATTTATTATTAGAAGCCACGAAAGCTACCTTACCGACATCGAGAACATTCTATAGCTACAGTGGTTCGGATCCGTACTAAGTTTCTAGAACGTTCTCGAAGGTTACGGTTGACATTAGAAAATGATTTTGCACAATTCTGAGTAACGAAATTGGGTAAATAAATTCAAGGTTATTTATTATCTCAATTAGTTTAGTTATGAGAAAAAAAGATGATTTATTGCTTCCTCAAAAATAATACATTTAATTAAAAAGTCGTGTCTTTATTTAATGCGCAAATCACTCATAATAAGCATTTATTATTAGAATCCACGAAACCTACCTTACCGACATCGAGAACATTCTATAGCTACAGTGGTTCGTGTCCGTGCTAAGTTTACAGAATATTTTTTGGGTTACGTCAGAAACTTATGTGGTGCACTATACTTAAGATTTAAAGATTTGTTAATATGGATTTTTAAATTGTTTATGCTTCTAATAATTCTAAAATATATTTGAGTTACGAGATTAAAACAGAATTTTAAGAGGACTTTTTAATATGAGACTTATTTTATTATTTATATGAAAATAATGGAAATTTGTTTGCCTTTCACAAAACAAAGGAAACTGGTGCGGTTTGTCAAAGGCGAATTGAGGCAAAAGCTGACGTTCGCGTCCATACCCTTTACGCACAGGGTAATAAATATAGGCGTGCTATCTCGTTCACGGACGGTTTGACTCTAAAACTCTAAAAGTCTCGTATATTTAGGGAGCGCTATCAGTATCCCACGATATCTCGTTCATTATCGATCTTCACTTGGCATCCACCCCCTCCCCCATATACGAACCCTCCATGTCCGTTTATGACACCAGTGGTAGCCCTAGGTCTGGGACGAGAACAAAAAAAAACTTTCAGAATCGCTAACTCAAAACCATCAAATACCATCAATTTTAATTGCATACTAAACACCAAGGATAATTTTTGGAAAAATTTGACAATAAAAAATGTGTGGCTGCGTCTAGGCTTCATTAAAAAAAAAACTAGTTCAAGTAGGAGCCGCTTGTCTATAAAAAAATGTTTCGTAGGCTATTAGGACGTTCAATATGTCGTTCAAACTTCCCCATTCCATACTTCTCCTTCCCTACTGCTTCTACATTCTGCTATTCCCCCTCCACTTACTTCAACCTTCGCTCCTCCTGTACCTAACTTCTTCCTCCTTTACTTCCCCTCTCCTCGCTTCTCCAGCTAACACTTTCCTTCTTCACCCTCTATTTTCACTCACTTCCCCTCCCTTACCATCCCTTCCTCATTTTACATCATTTCTCCCACTTTCCCTTCACTCATTTCCCCTACTTTACCTCTTATAATTTCCCCTCACTTCCTCTACTTTCCCTCCACTCATTTTCTCTCACTTCTCCTACTTCCTCTCACTTCCCTTCTCCTCATTTCCATTCATCAATTATATTTGAAAATTTCATGTTAATTATTTCGTTGTAGAAATGTGAAAATGAGGAAAATTAAGGTAATTCTTTCGTCTGCGTCGTGGTACCTGGCACGTTAATAATATACAACATTTTGGTTCTCCGTGGTGTTATAAATCAGACACACGCACCCTCTATTAGCACCCCTGTCTCAAACAGTTCTGCAACCCTAATTTAACGATAAACGGCTTCCAACTAATAACGCCAATGCGTTATATTAACTCTTTTTAATAAATCGCGCAAAATGCGTATCCCGCGTCACAAGCAGATGTCAACTACAGTTTTGTAACTGATTCCAGAACGTTAAAAATTAAAGAATTAAATTAAAAATTAATCACAGGAGGTGACAGACGCCTGAAAAAAAGGTTTCGTAGCATATTAAGACATTAATGAGTCTTGCAATCCATCCCTTACAAATTTTCTGTCCCCCACTCCTTCTCCGTTTCCCTACTTCCCCTCCCCTCACTTTACCATTTGTTTCAACTCCTTTCCACAAGTTCTGGATTCTCTACTACCACCTCTCATCACTTCCCCAACTATTACTTCCTCCCAATTCTTCTTTTTCCCAGCTTTTACTCCCCCTCCCTTAGTTACCTATACACCACCCTACCTTATTTTACAATAATTTCTCCTAACTACCTCTTCCAGTCCCTTGTACAACGTCTACTCCTCTACTACCATCTCTCATCACTTTTCCAACCAATACTTCCTCCCCATACTTCCTTTTTTGAGCTCACACCTTCCCACCCTTACTTACCCTATACTCCACTGTCAAGCCTACATTATTTATCAATGATATCTCCTCACTTCCTCACCCCGCACTTCAGCATTTGCTTTAGTCCCTATAGTAACGTCTACTTCTCTACTACCATCTCTCATCACTTTTTCAACTAATGTTTCGTCCCCATACTTCCTTTTTTCAGCCCACACTGCCCTTCTCCTTACTTACCTATACTCCACAGCTAACCCTATCTTATTTATCAATAATTTATCCTCACTTCCTCCCCCCTCACTTCCTCACCCTCACTTCAGTATTTTCTTCCACTCCCGTCTACAACTTCTGGATTCTCTACTACCACCTCTCATCACTTTTCCAGCTAATACTTCCTCTCCATACTTCCTTTTTTCAGACCACACCTCCCCTCCCTTACGCACCTATATTCCACTGCTAACTCTCTACTACCACATCTCATCACTTCCCCAACTAATACTTTCTTCCTATTCTTCCTTTTCCCAGCTTTGACTCCCCCTCCCTTAGTTACCTATACTCCACTGCTAATCCTACCTTATTTATCAATAATTTCTCCTCACTTCCTCTCCCCTCACTTTAGAATTTACTTCCAGTCCCTTGTACAACATCTTCCCCTCTACTACCATCGCTCATCACTTTTTCAACTAATACTTCCTTCCCATACTTCCTTTTTTCAGATCACACCTGCCCTCCCTTACTCACCTGTACTCTACTGCTAACTCTCTACTACTATCTAACATCCCTTCCCGTTTTCCCCGTTTTCGCTACTCTAACTTTCCCCATTTTTCTTTATTTCTCGTCACTTCCCCTACTTCCACTGCTGAGAAAACTATCAGGGTTTCTCAGCGCAGCTGCTGGACCCGGAAAATGGGAAATGGGAAAAAAATGGGAAAATTTTCCATCTTGGATTTTAATTATTAAACGTACATTTTTCATTAAACGAATTTTAAAATGCAATTTTAAAGACTTATAAAATTAAAGATTAGTAATATATATTAAAATTATTATACAAATTGAAGTAAACATATAGGAATAACAAGTGAATAATAATTGAATTTATACGACGATTCGAAATCAGTTCAAAGTTTAAGAATTTCCAGAAGTTAACGTTAAAAATTAAACAGTTTCAATTTATAAGTCCTAGTAGTTAAACAAATGTAAATTCTCGATTAAAGCTTTTTTTAATATTTTCAATTTTAAAATAAGTTCAAAATGTACATTCGTCATTAAAGGCTTAGCCCTAAATTTTATTTTGATAAAAAACTATTTTTCTCCTTTTCTCTCGCTTTCTGTACTTCCTCTCCCCTCACTTTTCGTTCCCATCCCATTACCCCCCTATTTCCTTTTCAATACTTCCCCCCCCCCTCACCAATCCGACCTTCCCCACTTTTTCTATCCCCTTCCCTCACTTCTCGTACTTCCCCTTCGTTCAATGATCCTACTCCCCCTCTGTACTTATACTTTACTAATTCTATTTCCCCTTCTTTACTCCTTCCCCACTTCTGTTCAATCCCCTACCGGCTCTTAATTCCCCTAGATCCATCCGTTCGTCGAATTTTGTTTTAAAAAAGGCGAAATGAGTGGAGGGAAGTAGGGGAAGAGATTGAAAGATGAGTAAGGGAAGTGAGGGGTGGGGAAATTAGTGGAGGGAAAGAGAGGGGAAACGAAGGTTAAACTGTGGGAAGGAGAAATAGTGGTAGAGAAGGGAAGTAGTAGAATTTAGGAGAGTAGGGGAGTAGGGGAGGGAAAATATTGGAGGGGGGATGTTTGATGAAAGCGCAGCGCCTATTTTAACTAATTTTGTTCCTTTATTTTTTTACTTGCTATACCTAAAACAGTGCAAAAAACAAATTTTTCTACAATTGTTGCAGTTGCAGGATAAATTTCAATAATTTCAAAATTGCAATTCTTGAAAAATTCCAGGCACCACTGAAAGTTTTTTTTGTTTTTAAATTCGAAAAAATGCGAGTGAGTTTCTTCTACTGAGAGAACAAAATTAGGGAAATACCGATTTCAAAATATTAATTTGGAATTTTTAAGGACCACCCTAGTGGTCCCATTAAAATAACAAGTACCAAAATTACAGTTTTAATTTGATGAAATATTACCTTATTCATTATGACAATAACACCCTTTTAATGAAGTAAAGTTTTATAAAAAGTTTTAAAGGTAGCTGATGTTTAAAAATCACATCAATTTGTATAAAGTCACGAAGTTGTTGAAAGTTCACGGTTCGTCAATCCCCCCCCCCCCCTTCCCATAAGGACGACAAAGCAATGATTAATGCTCTCGACTAATCACTTAGAGAAGCTAACGATCGATCTTAATTTAAAAACTTTTGAAACTTTAGTCCCCCAACTTTTAAGGGAACTGATGGATTCACTTTGGGGATGAGGTCCGATAAAAAAAATCCTAACTTTACGCCCCTAATCATCATACAAATTTTTTTTTTAAATAAAAAACAGCCGCTTGATCGGGAAACCTGGAAAAAGGGAATTTTATGAGACCGGGAAAACCGGGTTATGATTGTAAATTTATTTTTTGGCCGTTATTCGAAAATCTTTTACTTAAAAAATTGTTCATTTTAGATTTTTAAATTTTAGGCGTACATTTTAATTGAAAGAATTTTGAAATGAAAATAAGAGGCGTTTAAGATCAAAGATTTTTGCTAAAAACATTTTTAGTTGATCAACTGTTAACATTAATTAATTAATAATTTTTCAAATCGAATTTTAAGTCTTTTTAGCAAAAGAATAAAAGCTAGATTAATTTTTTTATAAACAATTTTTAATTAAAAAATAACTTTAAAATAATACATTCATAGTCAAACGGTTTTATTAAATTTCAAATATTATATCAGTCTAAAATATTTGAGTTTTAAACCACACAATTTGAAATTTTTTAAATAAGAATTTTAACTGTGCAATTAAAAAAATTTTATTTTAAGTCAAGTTATTGATTTTTTATTTTATTGGACACCTATAGTTCTTAGAAAAATGAGAGTAACTTAAAGAGATATTTAGAAGTTTTAAAGAAATTAAAAAATTAATTTAAAGTTTGAAATAATTTGAAATTGAAATTTTGGTGCAAATAGTCCACGACCGAATTTGAAACCAAATATCGTAGATTTAAATTCACATTTTTTCAAATTTTAAAGCAATTGTTTGGAAAAATTGTAGAAAAAATTCGAATAATTTTAAAAGATGCTTGGAAGTTCTGGAAATTTTTTAGAAATAATTTGAAAAATACATTCATAGTCAAAGGGTTTTATTAAATTTCAGATATTATACCAATCTAAAATATTCCAGTTTTACATCACAAAATTTGAAATTTCTTAAATAATAATAAGAATAATTTCTTCATATTTAGAAATATGTTACTGTTTATTTAAAATCCGTTATTATAAATGAAATATTAAAAATTTAAACAAAAAAACAAAACTTTGAACGGTACAATTTTAATTGTTCAATTAAGACAATTTTATTGTGAGTCAAGTTATTGATTTTTTATTTTATTGGACACCTTTAGTTCTTAGAAAAAATTTGATTGACTTGAAGAGATATTTAGAAGTTTTGAAATAAATAAAAAATTAATTTAAAGTTTGAAATAATTTGAAATTGAAATTTTGGTGCAAATAGTCCACGACCGCATTTGAAACCAAATATCGTAGATTTACATTCACATTTTTCCAAATTTTAAAGAAATTGTTTAGAAACATTGTAGAAAAAATTCGAATAATTTTTAAAGATGCTTAGAAGTTCTGAGAATTTTTTTAAAATAAGTTGAAAATTACATTCATAATCAAAGGGTTTTATTAAATTTCAGATATTATATCAGTCTAAAATATTCCTGTTTTAAACCACACAATTTGAAATTTTTTAATAAGAATAAGAACAATTTCTTCATATTTAAAAATATCTGACTGTTTACTTAAAATCCGTAATTATAAATTAAATATTAAAAATTGAACAAAAAAACAAAACTTTGAACGGTACAATTTTTATTGTTCAATTTAAAAATTTTTATTATAAGTCAAGTTATTGAAGAGATACTTAGAAGTTTTGAACAAATTAAGAAATTAATTTAAAGTTTCAAATGCTTTCAAATAATTTAAGCGGAGTGTCTACATGTACGAACAAAATCCAGATTTTTGTACAAAAATTTTGGTGCAAATAGCCCACGACCTAATTTGAAACCAAATATCATAGATTTTAACAAATTTCGAACAAAAAATCTAAAAGGTTTTTAAGAATTTGGAAAGGCTTCAGAAAAATAAAAAACATTTACTCAGAAAATTGAAAATAATTTTGTATTTCGAAAAATTAATTTTTAAATAATATTTTTTTGTAATTTAGAAAGATAACAAAGTTATCAAAAATGAATGAGGAAGATTTTAAGAAAATTTATTTAATTTGGCAAGATTTTGAAGAAATTGTTTCGAAAAATTGTAGGAAAAATTCGAATAATTTTAAAAGATGCTTATAAGTTCTGAAAATTTTTTTAAATTAATTTAAAATTTGAAAAAATGTGAAACAAAATGTAAATGTTTAAAAATTTTTAAATAAAATTTTGAATCATTTTAAAGATTTTTTAACTATTTTATATAAAAATCATTTAGCTTTCAATTTAAGAAGTGGTCAGCTTATTAGAAAATAAAATCGTTCAATTTTTTATGTTTCTAAATAGCTTAAAATTGCTTGAAATTATATAATTTTTAAATGCGTTGATTGATTCTTAAATGTAGAGCATTGAAATTGATGTCGTGGATTTATGACGAACATTTTTTAAATAAAAAAATTTTAAACTTCAGTTTCAAAATTTTTGAAATTCAAGAGTTCGACTTTGAGTGCTTTAATTTGCAGCTCAGTTTTTATTACTTCAAATCGACAAATTTTAAGCTTAAGAGTTCGATTTTTATGTTTTATTTGCCCGGGAATTTTTTTTCGTTGATTAAAACGATCAACCTGAATATATTATATCCTAATTGATTTATTGTTTGAAGCCACTCTAGCGTAGAGACTGAAGGATAGAATGTGGAATGTAAACTTTGTAAATTCTCGACATTTTCACAGGCCTGGGTTTGTTCGCCTTAATTCTAATGTATGGAAATGTAGCGAGGGCGAAGACGGGTTGGTAAAATATTTATGCATTGCCTTCGACCTCAAGATGCTCTCTCTCATGAATCTAATTACACACCCTTGGATTTGAAAAGTTGAAATTTGTAAATTTACAGACGCGAGTGCACCAGTACCAGACGCAGATCTCAAAGCTCCAGCTGGAGAACGAGTCGATGCGAGGCCAATTACGGGGCCTGGAAGCAGCATGTGCAGGTGAAGTGCACGCTGCGTTGGTTGCAAGGTTGGCCACCTTGGAGACCGAACACACGGCCCTTGTCCGGGACGCAGACGCCCAGCGTCGCCAATACGAGCGGTGCCTCGACGACGTTGCCAACCAGGTGGTCCGTGCCCTTCTCTCCCAAAAGGTTCATTCAAAAATTATCATTACGTCTTTAATTTTCGTTAAGTAGGCTCCTCTCCTCCTTGCATCTCCTCTCCACTCTACTGTTCATCAAAATCTATTGAATTCTATTCGAAATCCGATCGAAATCTCATCGAAATTTTATCTCCTCTCATCTCCACCACTCTCCTCTCCACTCGTCATCGAAATTTTATCGAAATCTCCTCTTTTCTATTCTCATTCCTTGTCCTCTTCTTTCCTCCATCCACTCGTCTTGTCTCGTTTCTTCTCGCACTTTCCCTCCCACTGTATAACTTTTCATTTTCTCCCCTGCTCTCCTCATTTCTTCATCCGATCCTCTCCTTTCGCCCCAACTACTTACCCCTACAATATTCAGAGTCCTCCACCTAATCGAAATCTCCTATCATCTCCTCTACTCTCTTCTCCACTCATCATCGAAACCCTATCAAAATCTCGTCTCTTTTCCTCCTTCTCATCAAAATCTCTCGAATTTTGATCTAAATCCAATCGAAACCTCATCGAAATTTTATCTCCTCCACTCTCCTCTCCACTTATCCTAGAAATTTTATCGAAATCTGCTCTTTTCCCTTCTCATTCCTTGTCCTCTCCTTTCCTGCATCCACTCCTCTTGTCTCGTTACTTCTCGCACTTTCCCTCCCACTACAGTACTTTTCATTCCCTCCCCTGCTCTCGTTATTTTTCCCTCCCAATCTCTCCTTTTGCCCCCGCCACTTACCCCTACAATATTCTTAGCCCTCCACCTCATCGAAATCTATTCTCATCTCCTCGCCACTCGTTCTCGAAATCTCCTTTCACCTCCTCTACTCTCGTCTTCACTTATCATCAAAACCTTATCAAAATCTCTTCTCTTCTCCTCCTTTTCATCAAAATGTCTCGAATTTTGATCTAAATGCAATCGAAACCTTATCGAAATTTTATCCCCTCTCATCTCCTCTACTCTCCTGTCCACTGATCTTTGAAATCTTATAGAAATCTCCTCTATTATCCTGTTCTCGCCTCTCCTTTCCCCCAACCACTCATGTCGTCTCGTTCTTGCTCACCTTATTCCCTCTCTCACTATACAATTTTTCATTCCCTACCCCTTCTCTTCTTTTGCACCTCACCATTACTCTCTTTTTTCTCATCGAAATTTCGTCTCCTTTCCACTCTTATACACATGACATCAAAATCTTATCTCATCAAAACCTCATAGAAATCTCATCGAAACCTTATCAAAATCTAGTTTCATCCGCTTATCGAAATCTCCTCTAATCTCCTCTGCTCTCCACTCATTATCGAAATATCCTTCCATCTCATCTTCTCTACTCTCCTTTCCAATCATCACCGAAACCTAATCGAAATCTCCTCTATTTTCTTCTCCTTTCCATCACCACTTCTCTCGTCCCGTCTACCCCCCCCCCCCTTCCCGCAATATAATCTATTCTCTTTCCTGCTCTCGTCATTTTTTAGCCCTCCTCCTCTCTTTTCGCCCCCACCCCTTACCTTTACTGTATCTTGAGTCCTACTTCTTATTGAAATCTCATCTCTTTTCCACTCCTATACACCACTTATCAAAATCTTATCTCATCAAAACCTCATAGAAATCTCATAGAAGTCTCATCTCCACCTCATCGAAATCTCATATCTTCTCCTCTCTCATACCTTTACAAAGGCACTAATCTAAACTAAAGTAGATTCTAGTTAAATGATTTTACTTTAAAATAATATTTAATGTGAAGAACTATAACATACCGTATTATTGTTCAAATAATAGTTAACTGATTTCCGGAAACAAATTCTAACATAACCTTAAATTTTGCAAAAATAGTGAATTTGTTGATTGTGAACGATAATTGCCAACTTTTAACGAAAAACCCTATCATACCATAACAAAAACTTGTTGCAAATTGTGAATCTTCTTTGAAATTTAAAGATTAATGTTTAAAAATACCAATTTTAGGTATATAACACTAACATAACCTTAAATTGTTAAAAAATTGTGAATCTTCTTTGAAATCTAATTTTTGAAATTAAAAATACCACTTTCTGGTTTTAAAAAACGCTAACATAATCCAAAATTAATAAAAATTTATAAATCTTGTACAAATTTTAATGTTTATTTCAAATTACGAATTTTTAATGTAAAACACTAACACAATTCAAAATGTTTTTGGGTTGTAAATTTTTGTTATTTTAAACAAAAATCATTGCATTCAAATCTAACAATTTTTGTTTTAAAAATACCAGTATTAGGTGAATCACCTAGTTGTATTCTGTAAAAAAAAATTTTAATATTAAACTTAGAAAACAGAAAATCTTATTCTCACTTTGGTGATTTTTGTTTCAAAATACCTATTTCCGGTTTAAAACGCTACATAACCTAAAATTGTGAAAAAATTCTGAATTTTCTTAGAAAATCTAATTTTTTTAATTAAAAATGCCGATTTATGACGAAAAAAACCAACACAATTAGAAATTTTTTAAGCTTGTAAATTTTTGTTATTTTAAACAAAAATCATTGCATTCAAATCTAACTATTTTTGTTTTAAAAATACCAATTTCAGGTGAATCACCTAGTTGTATTCTGTAAAAAAAATAATTTTAATATTAAACTTAGAAAACTGAAAATCTTATTCCCACTATGGTGATTTCTGTTTCAAAATTCCCATTTCCGGTTTAGAATGCTAACATAACTTAAAATTGTGAAAAAATTGTAAATTTTCTTAAAAATCTCATTTCTTTAATTAAAAATGCCGATTTCTGACAAAAAACACTAACACAATCCAAAATTATTAAAAATTTATAATTCTTGTTCAAATTTTAATCTTTTTTATCATAAAGTACCCTGAGAAAAACACTAATGCATTTCGAAATTTTTTCAGCTTGTAAATTTTTATTATTAAAAACAAACACCTTTGTATTGAAATCTAACCATTTTTATTTAAAAATACCGAGTTTAGATGAAACACTTAGTTTTTGAAAAATTGGAAATAATCTTTAAAATATTTCTGAATTTTTTTTTTAAATTAAAAATTCCGATTTCTGATGAGAAAAAAACTAACATAATCCAAAACTATTAAAAATTTATAAATCTTGTTCAAATTTAAGTAATATTTATTTCAATGTATTCTTTCTTTTTTTGGACAAAATATGAAATGAAATAAAAATGAAATATGAAAAATATCAATTTTTAACAAAAAATGTAACTAATTAAATGGGATGTTTTTTTTTAACAAAATTCTTGAGTTTTCAACAAAATAATAAATTATCAAAAGAATAGTTAAAATTTTTAATAAAAAAAGTTAAATCAGAAATATAATAATAGACTTAACAACCAAAAAAATTAAAATTTCAACTGAAAATAATTGTATTTTTTGGGTTCTAATAATTTAGTTCGCATTGAAGTGGAAAAACGGAAAAAAATGGGAAAATGGTGAAAAGAAGAAAGAGTTGAAAATTTTTTTATTTAAGATACGTCATTTTATTTAAAATTTTATTTCTTTTGGTTGAAAAATAAGCTGTTTTATTGAAAATTTGTTTCCTTTTTGGTGGAAAATAATTGTGAAAAATTTTGCTTTGTTCAGAATTTATATTTTTTGGAATGAAAATTGTATTGCTTGATTGAAAGTTAAAAAATAATTTTCTCGGTTGAAGATTTATCATTTTAATTTGAAATTCATCGTTTTCATTGAAAAATGAGGTGTTTTGTTGTAATTTTTTTTTGTGTGGCTGAAAAGTAATTTTTTACTGAAAATTTAACTATTTAAGTTGACTATTCCATCATTTTTTTGAAAATTCATTTTTTTGGTAAAATGAAACTATTTCACTTAGCGATCATTTCAGTTGAAAATTAATCATTTTGCTTGAAAATGTAACTTTTTAAAATTATTTTCTTTTTTTTTAAATATTATTTTTTTAATTAAAAATCTAAACATTCCATAAGAATATTTCATCTTTCTAGATCAAAATTAATTTTTTCCCTAAAAATGTAATTATTCAATTTTAGCTTGAGATTTGATCTTTTTGGTTGAAATTTCAACTATTCCATATAAAAATGCACTATTTTTGTTGAAAGTTAAATATTTTTAGTTGAAGATTAAACAATTATATTAAAATTTTTTTTTCGTAGAAAATTAATCTTCTTTAAAAAATCATCTTTTTGGTTGAGATTTCAAGTGTTCCAGTTACATATTTATAACTTTAGTGGAAAATTCATGACTTTGGTTAGAAATATGTTATATTTGTGTGGACAATTAATTTTTTCAATTTTAAATTTAACTATCCCAATTTTGTTTAAAAACTAATCTTTTTTAGTTCAAGATTCAACTACTTTATTGAAAATTAATCTTTTTTTCATTGAAAATTCAACTGTTTGTTCAAGATTTCATTTATTTTGCTAACAAAAATCTTATTTTTTGGTAGAAAATTAATTTTTGTGGTATTTTTCTTTAAAAAGTTAAACAATAAGATAAATAAAAATTTCATAGTGTAACTAATTTTTCTCTGATTAGAATTTTTTTTGTTGCAATTATTTTTTTTTCTACTGAGAATGTAACTATTTTAGTTAAATATTCCTTAGTTTTTGTTTAAAATTAATCGTCTCGCTTAAAAATTCAATTATTCTAGTTAAAAATTCATAATTTTACATGAGAATTCATCACTTTCTTTGAAAATCTAAGTAATTCCTTTTAAATAGGTATTTTTTAGTAGAATTTCTTTTTTAACTTAAAATGTAACTTAATGTATCTTATTTAATTGAAAATTCATGTATTTTGAAAACTGATCTTTTTTATTCAAATATTTAGTTGAAAATTAATCTTTTTTGATTGAAAATTTAATTATTTGCTTGAGAATTCATGTGTTTTGTAAAGAAATCTTATTAATTTTGGTAAAAAAATTAATCTGCTTGGTTAAAAATTAATTTAAATTCCTAAAGATGCATTTTTTACTTGAATCCCTATATCCTTTCAGAAAACTTTTCTAATTTAAAAAAAAATTTCTTGGCCAATTTCGTAACCTGTAACGCTTAGTAATAAATAACACTAAACTCTCGAATTTGGTCGCCCTCGTTCTCGGTCTTCCTAGAACTGCTTGACCACGCACTTTCTAAGCGCGCAGGGCGAGAGGCGAGTGCGACTCTCGCCTCGTAAGGGCCGCAACTCGCGAGTACTCGGTCGAGTATACTGCGCAATATTATGCATTGCACTGATTTTGCGCTTTTACTTTTCGCTTGACGCATGATCGTTTTTAATTGCATTGTACAGAATAAAAATATGTAAAAATGTCCTAAAAATTGTTTTTTTTTTTTTAAACAGGGATTAAGAGAAGAGATAGGAGCCTTGCAGAGGCGCATTCGCGAACTCGAGGCACAAAATCGGGCGCTTTCGGGCCTTTTGGCACAAGCAGCCAGCCCGGGAACGCCAACTGAACTGATCCATAATCTCCTGGAAGCTGGCCCTACTGCTTTGGTAGCAGCCCTTGGACTCGATTCCTCTTGGTTGCCTCTTTCGAGACCGAGATCCCTAAATCTACAAATACCTGTGATGGCTACCGCCAAGTGCCGACGAAACAGAACTCTGGGTAATTTAAAAATTAAAATTATTTAATTAATTAATTACATTAACATACTTTACAGTATTTTTCTATAATTCCAAGGCTTTACATTAATTTTTCAAGACATTTTTCAGTAAAATATATTTTTTGCGTAAAAAATAATGCACTTTCTACGAAATAGATTAATTTTTTATCAAAAAATTAAGTTTGTACAAAGAAAAATTTAAATTTTATACTAAAACGTGTTGAGTTCAATCAAAAAATAATAATTTCCAACAAAATAGTTCATTAATCAAATAATTAAGTTTGCACCAAAAAAATTTTAATTTTAATTTGAAAAGTGTTGAATTCAATCAAAAAATAAGAATTTCCAACAAAATGGTTCATTTTTAGTTAAATAGTTAAATTTCTATACAAAAATATATTTGAATTTTAAATTAAAAAGTATAGATTTCAATAAAAAAATAAGAATTTGAACAAAATAGTTCATTTTTAATAAAATAATTAAATTGCTACAAAAAAATTAAAATTTGAAATTAAAAAGTGTTGAATTCAATCAAAAAATAAGAATTTCCAACAAAAATGGTTGATTTTTAATTAAATTATTAAAAGTGTATCAAAAAATATATTTAAATTTTAAATTAAAAAGTATTCAATTCAATCAAAAAATAGGAATTTCAACAAAAGGTTTCATTTTTTATTAAATAATTAAATTGCTACAAAAAAAATTAAAAAGTGTTGAATTCAATCACAAAATAAGAATTTTTAACAAAATAGTTCTTTTTCAATCAAATAATTAAATTTTAAATTAAAAAGTATTCAATTCAATCAAAAAATAGAAATTTTCAATAAAAGGTTTTATTTTTTATTAAATAATTAAATTGCAAAAAAAAATTAAAAAGTGTTGAATTCAATCAAAAAATAAGAAATTGTAACAAAATAGTTCATTTTTAATCAAATAATTAAATTTGCACCAGAAAATATTAAAATTTTTAATTAAAAAGTATTGAATTCAATCAAAAAATAAAAATTTTCAACAAAATAGTTCATTTTTAACCAAATAACTGAATTACTACAAAAAATTAAAATTTGAAATTAAAAAAGTGTTAAGGTTTTGAAGTTGTTATCAGCAAAATAATTAAATTATCAATCAAATAATGAAAATTTTTAATCAAAAAAGATCAATGATAAATATAATAACACACTTTTCAACCAAAAAAATTAAGTTTCAACTGAAAACAATTGTATTTTTTGAGTTTTAATAATTTAGTTCGCATTGAAGTGGAAAAACGAAAAAAAGGTGGAAATGGTGTGTTGAAAATAATTTTTTTTTATTGAATATACATAATTTTAATTAAAAATTTTTTCATTTTTGGTGAAAAATAGTTTTGAATGGTCTCAAAAGTCTGAATTTTGAAGAATTAATTTTAAAAGAAGATTTAAAAAGATTTAAAAAGATTTATAAAATTATCAGAAATGGATGTGCAAGATTTTAAAAACATTTTTGTAATTTGGCAGGATTTAAAAAAAATGTTAGGAAAAATTAGAATAATTTAAAAAGATGTTTAGAAGTTCTGAAAAAAGATAACAAATAATTTAAAATTGGAAAAAAATATAAACATAGATGATTCAAGTTTTTGATATAAAACTTCGAAGCATTTTAAGGGGTTT
>JAAAKG020028706.1:0-19756 GCA_010014905.2 Druon quercuslanigerum | reverse complement strand
TAATCAGATAATGAAATTTACAATTCAAAAGAATTAATGTGTAGACTTTTCATGTGTAGAGTTTAATGTGTAGACTTTTCATGTGTAGAGTTTAATGTGTAGAGTTTGTAGAGTTGACCACCATCATTTAAAAAATTTAATCGATATGTGTAGTATTGATACCCAGCCTAAAATTCAACTATTTTGTAGAAAATCAACTTTTTTTAAAAATCCCATTTTATAGTTTACAATTCTTTTTTTTTTTGTAAAATCGGACTATTTTGTTGAAAATTCATCTTTCTTGCTTAAAAATTTATTTAACTGTTTAAAAAATAATTTTTTTTAGTTGAAAATTCAACTTTCTTCTTAAATATTTGAGTTTATGCTTAAAAACTTTTTACTTGAAATCTTGGAATATTGTTTTCTACGAAAATTATATTAAAATAATTTATCATCCTATTGTTCTTATATTTTTGTAAAAAATACCCTATTTTCTATATTTTTACATCATTTTGGGAAAAAGAGTTTCTAAAAATAAATAATTGAACTTTCAAGCAAAACAGAATAATTTTCAAGAAAATCGTTGAAATATAAACAAAATAATTATATTTTCAAGCCGAAAAGAAGTTCATTTTCAACCAGTGAAGATTAGTTTTCAACTAATATTAATTTTTAATTTAATATTTGAATTTTCGACGAAAAACGAAATTTTTTGACCCAATATATATAATTGTCGAATTCGCAGTATAAAAAATTAATTTTTAGGAAAAAAAAATTTTAAGTTAAATTTAACACACAAAAAAGACGAAAATTTAACCAAAAAGTTGAACCCTTAACCAAAAAGATGAAGTTTCGACAAACATGATTAATTTTCTAATCCAAAAGAGGTCAATCTGAAAAATTGGCTTTAAAAAAAGTTTTTCTTTTTCCTAGAATTTTTTTTTTTAACCAAAAAAGATGAATTTTCCACTTAATTGATGAATCTTTAATGAAACTAATAAATTTAAAAAAAAATTTTAAGCTTTAAACCAAACTTTTCAGTAAAAAATGGAAAAGTTACATTTTTAGTAAAAAAAATTAATTCCCAGCCAAAAAGAACGCATTTTTAACAAAATAATTCATTTTTGCACCAAATAGTAAATTTTTTAAGCAAATAGCCTAATTATAATTCAAAATTTAAATGTTTCACTAAAAAGATGAATTTTCTGCCAAATACTTCAGTCTTTAAACAGATAATTTAATTTTTAACCAAAACGTTGAACTTTCAATCAAAGTTATGATTTTTCAACAAAAAATTTCATTTTCAACCTAATTGTTCAATTTTACTACAAATTGTCAAATTTTATAATAAAAGTTTATTTTTTCTACCCGAACAATATGAATCTTTAACATAACATTTAGTGGTTGATGTTTTTACTAAAAAAGACGAATTTAAAAAAAAATTTGAAAATTTTCACCCGAATAGTTTCTTGAATTAGCAACCAGAAAATATCAATTCCGAATAAAAAATGACAGAAAGTTTAACAAAAAAAAAGCAGTTCCCTTTTTAGTTAAAAAAATTAATTCTCAACCAAAAACAGCGAATTTTCAACCAAATCAAAAAACAAAAAGATCAATTTACAATTAAAATTATGGATCTTGAAAAAATAATTATTATCATAAAATAGTTCAATATTCAATCCAACAAATGATTTTTCAAAAAAGAATATTAATTTATTTTAAATGGAATATTTAAATTTTCAAGGAAAGAGTTCAACTTGTAACAAAGTACTTAAACTTTTGACCAAAAAATTATAAAAAAGTAACAAAATGGTTGCATTTTCAACAAAAACGAATACATTTTTAAAAAACATTCGAATTTTCAACTAAATATTCTAATTTTCAGTGAAAAATTTTCCACAAAAGAGACGAATTTTTTATAACATATTTTTTTTTTAACTTCTTTTT
Source organism: Druon quercuslanigerum (assembly GCA_010014905.2). Lineage (NCBI taxonomy): Eukaryota > Metazoa > Arthropoda > Insecta > Hymenoptera > Cynipidae > Druon > Druon quercuslanigerum. The sequence goes on along the minus strand of JAAAKG020028706.1, from coordinate 17,830 downwards.
ACATCGATTTTCAACCAAATTTATCGGAAAGATCAATTATTTACAAAATAATTAAATTTGCAACTAAAAAATATCTTTTTTCAACAAAAAGTTTAACTGTCTATCAAATAGTTAAATTTAAAAAAAGTTTTAAAAAAATTAAATAGTTGAATTTTTAACCAAAAGTATTTTTTTTCAACACGAAAGTGAATTTTTAAAGAAGTAGTTTAACTTTATACCAAATTATTGAATTTGCATATCACGCAGATGAATTTCGTAGAAAAGAGTTAAATTTTTTACACGAAAATATGAACTTTTAAGTTAATGAACGAAAAAAAATTTTTTGCCTAAAAACTAGTTCAACTTTATACCAAGTGGTTGATTGTCTAACCGAAAAATAAGAATTCAGAATGGTGTCAGAAAATATGATTTTTTTAGAAAAAAAAAAAATTCAACCCGTTGAATTAAAGAAAGAATTATTTTCAAAAAAATATTTCAATGTTCAATCCTCCCCCAAGTAGATGAACTTTCAATGAAGAAAGACGAATTATGAATCAAATTTCTGAATTTTGAATTAAAAATGATATTTTTACGACCAAAAATGGATTTGCAAAATTTTTATTAAAAAAAAAAGTAACGTAGTTTAAGCACCTCCCCTAACAAGTATCATTACGATTTCTTGAATTGAAGAAAAAATGACTAAAAGACAGCAATGTAAAACGAACGCTCAAGAAAAGTACTCATCACAGTGACTCGAAAGCCCCTGATAATTGCTTAAATTATCTCAGAATTGCACATAAATTATTTTGTGCGCACGTACCAGAATTCCTAATGTCAGATCCATATTCCGTACCCGATACCCACACGAGAGTAGTTTCTCCTCGTTTTCTTGCCCTCAAGAAGCATCCTCTCTGCTTCCCCTTTTTTCTTTTTTTTTTCTTTTACTTTTTCTTTTTTTCTTTTCTACTGCAGTCGGCATATTGGCGAACCCTCGTTGCGTAATTGTGGGTAGTTTTGCTCCCATCCGTATAAAAATAAAAAAATAAAAAATAACGCACGAACAAAAGTAAGAAAATTGGGCTTAACGTAACGAGTATGTGATTGCAGACCGAAGAAGCTGCTGGCTAATGACGATATATCTTCTGACTATGCCTACTTCAAACTTAAATTACGTCACGGATTATAGGCCCTCTCTAAGACCCCTCCCCCCTGTAAAGAACTGTAAAAAATATTTTTGCCACCCCCCCCCCCTGATTTTACTGTACGTAATTTATAGTTTCCGGAAATAATATGATATGGGACTTGAGAGTAGTGAACATTTTTTGTATTTAAAATAGGTTTTGCAAGATTTAAAATTTATTTTTAAAATTCTCAGATTTTCCTTTGGGCAATTTTTCAATTTTCCTTACTATTAATATTAAAAAATACCAGCATTTTATTCATGTAATATTTTTTTGATAGTTTTTTTTTAAAGATCTTTTACAAATGGAATCAAACAATATTTCAGATACAAAATACAGATTTGCAAATTTAAGTTATTGGTTTTAACCTGCGGAAAACACACTGGGTCAAATTGACCCACAAAAAATTTTTTGTGAAGAAATTTTTAATGTAATTTGAAAAGTGGGTGGTTTCTTAGGGTCCGTTAATATAGTTTGAGGTCCCAACTATAGTTTCACACGATCGTAATATTCTGAAATGCTGCCGATCATGAAAGAAAAACTTTTTTATCCTTTTATATAAAAAATGCACGAACTTCTAATTTAAAAGAAATCTCTTGTTTGTATGGTACTGCATAACACTATTTTTTTAATTATTCCAGATTGCTTTGTGAGCTTTCACATACGTTTTTAACGCAAAATACTAAAAATTAAAAAAGTTAAAAATCTGTCGTTAAACTTCTTTTAAAACAAATTTTTTTTCTTGAATTCGTTTTAACCATGTTAAAGACATCAACAATAGTTCAATATCATATAATTTATTTTAATCGGGTCTTAAGTATACATTAGAATTTATTCAAGGCAATCAATTCAGTCATTGTGGAATGGTAAACGTTAAAAAAATGTATTGGGTCAGATTGACAAAGGAGTGTTCTCCCTGATCGAAAAAACAGGTGTGTTCCCCGAGGGTTAAACAAAACAATACATTTTTTCCATAACAGGGACTTTTAAACAAAATACTTGAATTTTCAAGAAAATAAATAAATTTTTGAACAATATTTAAATGTCAACCAAGAAAGATGAAGTTTCATTTAAAACAATTAATTTTACAATCATAAAAACGATTTTTCAGTCAATAAAGATTTTTCAGTCATCAAAGAAAAAATAAATGTAACTAAATTTTCGAATTTTTAAGCCCAAAAACTTTTTTTTTACAAAAATTGAATTTTCAACGATAAAAAAATAATTTTTAACAAAACAGTTAAATTTTCTCTTAAGAGTCAAACATCCATATTCATGTAATATTTTAAAGATAGGATCTTTTATAAATGGAATCAAACAATATTACAGGTACAAAATGCAGATTTTTCGTTTGTAAGTTCATTCTTTTTGGCTGGTCTTTAATTCTTTTTGGTTTAAAGTTAATTCTTCTTTTTTGAATGTTAATTATTTTTGTTTAAAAGTTAATTCCTTTTGGTTAAAAATTAACTCTTTTTCTGTCTAAGTTAATTCTTATTAATTAAAATTTAATTCTTTTTGGCTGTAAAGTTAATTTTTTTTGGTGGAAAATTAATTATTTTATGTTGAAAGTTAATTTTTTTTTATTATTTTTTTGAAAATTAGTCTTTTTTCAGAAAGTTAATCTTGTGGATTAAAAATGAAACAACTTGGTTGGTTGTTGAACTCGTTTGTGGACATTTTTTAAGGATTTATAATTTAGTTGAAAATTCATTTTCTGGATTGAAAATCTATTTGTTGGAATTATCTATTTTGTTGGATTTTTTGGGTTGAGTATTAATTTTCCTAATTCAAAATGCAACTTTTTCTTTTTTTTGTTAAAAATTGGTCTTTCTAATTTAAAATTTAGCTTTTCTGTTTAAAATTTCATCTTTTTGTTTGAAAATATTTTCGGGTTATATATTCAACTATTTTGTTCGCAGTCTTTTTTTTTAATTTATTAAAGTTTACTATTATATTTGCTTGAAGATTTAATTCTTTTCTTGAAAATTGATCGTTTTTGATTGAATTGAACTGTTTTTGATTGACATTGATTGGTTGAAAATTCAACTAATAGGATGAAAATTAAACTATTTATTTAAATATTCAATTTTGTATCAAATTTTCATCTCTTTGTTTCACAATTTAATTATTTTGTTGAAAATTCGTTTTGTTTAGTTCAGAATTGATATCCTTTGTTAGATTTATCTTTTTTGCTTAAAAATCCAACTGTGTGACTAAAAATTAATCTGGTAAGGTTAAGGAATCAACTACTGTTTTTAAAGTTTTTTGGTTTTCCGTAATATTTTACTTTTTTCAAATTAATGTTTTCGCAGAGAAAGTTCAACTTATTTTAAGCTGATTCATTTTCTTTACTTGAAGATAAAAAAATGTTTGTAGAAATTGTAGTTACTTAGTTAGAAATTCATCTCTTTGGTTGTAAGTTTACTTATTATGTTGAAAATTGAAAATTTTTGATAAAAAATCATACTTTTTGGTTGAAAATTGAACTATTCTGTTGATGGGTTAAACATTATTCTGTTTTTTCAGGATTTATCACTGTTTATAAAAACACGTCTTTTTATTGTATTTAACTTTATTTGATTTAAAAATTTATATTTTTTTGATTGCAATATCAACTATTATGTTTTTCGTTTAGAATTCATCTTTTTTAACATTAAAACTTAACTATTTTGGTTGAAAATTTAACTGAGTTTGAAATCTGAAGTGCTTCAGTTGAAAGAGCAGCAGTTTAAATATTTTTTTAAAGCAAATAAGTGTTTGCAGTTTAAATTGCCGTAGTTTAAAGAGCATTTTTTAAAAAGTTTTTTGTGCCTGTGCTGCAGTTTAAAGCGCAACAATTAAAAATTTTTTTGTAGTAATTCAGTTTCAAGTACTATAGTTTGGAATTATACATTTTAAAGTGTTTCAGTTCAAAGTGCAGCAGTTAAAAGTTTCTTTTATAAGTTTGCAGTTCTGTAGTTTAAATTTTTATTAAGTTTATAATTTTTTTATTTGAATCTCTGCATTTTCAAGTGTGACAGTTTAAAATGCTGCACTTTGAATTACAACAGCCCAAAGTTTTTTTTCAGCTTATAGTGCTGCAGTCCTGTTTGTAACTGGCACATTTTAAGGTTTTAAGGTTTAATTTTTTTTCATTGTATTTCTGCAACTTTTAGTGATGCGGTATAAGGTGCGGCAGTTAAAGTGCAGCAGTTTAAAGTTATTTTCTTTGCAGTGTTCTAGTTTAAATTTTTGCACTTTGAAGTGTTGCAGTTTGAAGTGATGCAGTTTAAAGTGCAGCAGTTTGCATTTTTTTAAAGTTTTTAGCGATTTACTTTAAAGTTCTGCTGCCCAAAATGAAGCAGTTTGAACTGCTACAGTTAAAGTGCAACACCTTAAAATTTTTTTTTTGTAGTGTTGCAGTTTAAATTTCTGCAGATTAAAGTACTGTAGTTTGAAGTAATGCAGCTTAAAGTGTAGCAGTTAAAAGTCTTTTTTAAGATGATAGTGCTGTATTTTGAAGTACTTCAAATTAAACTGCTGTAATTTAAAGTCATTTTTGTGCTGCTGTTTGTAGTGCTGTCTGTAGTGCAGTTGTAATCACAGTAGTTTGAAATTTTTTTAATTTGTAGTACTGCATTTTAAAGAGCTTCTTTAGTTTGAAGTGTTCCGTTTTAAAGTGCTACAGTTCAAAGTGAAACAGTTTGAAAATTTTTAAAAATTAGTAGTGATGTACTTTAAAGTGCTGTAGTCCAAAGTGAACAATTTGAACTGCTGCAGTTGAATTGCAGCAGCTTAAAGTTTTTTTCTAGTGTTGCACTTTAAATTTCCTCAGCTTGAAGTTCTGAAGTTTGCAGTTATGCAGTTTAAAGTGCAGGAGTTAAATGTCTTTTTTAAGATGTTAGTGGTGTAGTTTAAAGTATTTTAAATACAGTACAGTAATTTAAAGTTTTTTGTGTTGTTGTTTGTAGTTCTGTAGTTTAAAGTGCTGCTGTAGTTCAAAGTGTTCCAGTTTAAAGTGGTGCAGTTGTAATTGCAGCAGTTTGACTTTTTTTTTAATTTGTAGCACTGCACTTTAAAGTGCTTCTTTAGTTTGAAGTGTTCCAGTTTAAAGTGCTAAAGTTCAAAGTCAAGCAGTTTGAAATTTCTTAAAAATTAATAATGATATACTTTAATGTGCTGCAGTCCAAAGTGAAGCAACGTTAACTGCTGCTGTTAAAGTGCAACAGCTTAAAGTTGTTTTTTGTAGTGTTGCAGTTTAAATTTCTGTAGTTTGATTTTTGAAATAATGCAGTTTAAAGTGCAGCAGTTAAAAGTCTTTTTAAAGATGATATTGCTGTAGTTTAAAGTATTTTAAATTAAAGTACTGTAATTTAAAATTTTTTGTGTTGCTGTTTGTAGTGTTGTAGTTTAAAGTACTGCTGTAGTTTAAAGTGTTCCAGTTTAAATTGGTGCAGTTGTAATTGCAGCAGTTTGACATTTTTTTTTAATTTGTAGCACTGCACTTTAAAGTGCTTCTTTAGTTTGAAGTGTTCCAGTTTAAAGTGCTACAGTTCAAAGTCAAGCAGTTTGAAATTTCTTAAAAATTAATAATGATATACTTTAATGTGCTGCAGTCCAAAGTGAAGCAACGTTAACTGCTGCTGTTAAAGTGCAACAGCTTAAAGTTGTTTTTTGTAGTGTTGCAGTTTAAATTTCTGTAGTTTGATTTTTGAAATAATGCAGTTTAAAGTGCAGCAGTTAAAAGTCTTTTTAAAGATGATATTGCTGTAGTTTAAAGTATTTTAAATTAAAGTACTGTAATTTAAATTTTTTTGTGTTGCTGCTTGTAGTGTTGTAGTTTAAAGTGCTGCTGTAGTTTTAAGTGTTCCAGTTTAAAGTGCTACAGTTCAAAGTGAAGCAGTTTGAATTTTTTTTTAATTAGTAGTGATGTACTTTAAAGTGCTGTAGTCCAAAGTGAAGCAATTTGAACTGCTGCAGTTAAATTGGAGCAGCTTAAAGTTTTTCTTTTAAGTTTTGAACTTAAAATTTCTGCATTTCGAAGTACTGTAGTTTAAAGTTATGCAGTTTTAAGTGCAGCAGTTACAAATCTTTTTTAAGATGATAGTGCTGAAGTTTGAGGTATTTCAAATTAAAGTGCTGAATTTAAAATTTTTTTGTGCTACTACTTGTAGTGCTGTAGTTTAAAGTGCTGCTGTAGATTAAAGTGTTTCATTTTAAAGAAGTTCAGTTGTAATTACAGCAGTTTGAAATTGTTTAATATTTGTACTAGTGCACTTTAAAGAGTTTCTTTAGTTTAAAGTGTTCTAGTTTAAAGTGTTACAGTCAAAAGTGAAGCAGTTTGAATTTTTTTTTAAATTAGTAGTGATGTACTTTAAAGTGCTGTAGTCTAAAGTGAAGCAATTTCAACTGCTGCAGATAAATTGCAAGAGCCTAAAATTTTTCTTTTTACTGTTGCACTTAAATTTCTGCAGTTTGAAGTACTGAAGTTTGAAGTTATGCAGTTTAAAGTACAGCAGTTAAAAATCTTTTTAAAGATGATAGTGCTGTAGTTTGTAGTATTTCAAATTAAAGTGCTGTAATTTAAAGTTATTTTTTGTGCTGCTGTTTGTAGTGCTGTAGTTTAAAGTGTTCCAGTTTATAGTGGTGCAGTGTGAAGTGCAACAGTTTGAAATTTTTTAAGTTTGTAGTGCTGCACTTTAAAGTTATTCTGTAGTTTGACGTGTTCCGACTTAAAGTGATAAAATTCCAATTGAAGCAGGTAAATTTTTTTAAAATCAGTAGTTACGTACTGTAAAGTGCTGTAAGATACTGCTGCAGTTTAAAGTTTTGCAGTTTAAAGTGCTGCAGTTTATAGTACGATAGTTTTAAGTAATGCATTTTAAAGTGATTCAGTTCAAAGTGCAGCAGTTCAAAGTTTCTTTTATAAGTTTGTAGTGCTGTAGTTTAAAGTTTTTTTTTAAGTTTATAATTTTTTTATTTGAAGCTCTGCATTTTGAAGTGCCACAGTTTAAAATGCTGCACTTTGAATTACAACAGCCCAAAGTTTTTTTCAGTTTATAGTGCTGCAGTGCTGTTTGTAACTGGTGCAGTTCGAAGTGCAGCAGTTTGAAATTTTTTAAGTTTGTAGTGCTGCACTTTAAAGTGCTTTTGTAGTTTGAAGTGTTTCACTTTAAAGTGTACAGTTCAAAGTGAAGCAGTTTAAATTTTTTTTAAATTAGTAGTGATGTACTTTAAAGTGCTGAAATCCCGAGTGAAGCAGTTTGAACTGCCGCAGTTAAATTGCAACAACGCAAAGTTATTTTTTTATTGTTGTAGTTTAAAATACTGCAGTTTAAAGTGATTCACTTTAAAGTGTAGCTGTTGAAAGTTTTTTTATAAGTTGGTAGTGTCGTCGTTCTAAATGTTGCAGTTTAAAGTGCTGCAGTTTAAAGTGCAGCAGTTTAAAGTATCTTTAGTTTGTGGTACTGTACTTTGAAGTGATGCAGTTTGCAGTCCTGCTGTCAAAAGTGAAGTAGTTTGAACTACTATAGTTTAAAGTGCAGCAGCTTAAAATCTCTGTTTTTTCTTATACATCCTCTTCCTAATGAGGCTTTATTTAAAATTCGATTTCTTCGGTTTTCATAAAAAAAACACGTTTTAAAACCCCCCTTATTTCGACCTGAAATTTTTAAAACCTAAAGCCTTTCATGTTGTGTACAATGTAGTATATAAATTAATTTTACCTAATAATTTTACTCCCCTATGGTTGTAAAAAATCGCCCTGTTTTCCCTGTTCTAAGATCATTTTGGCGGCTCAATTCTGATACTTTTTGAGTTATGTCACATTTTTTAATTTTCAGGTAAAAGTTAACCAATTTGATATTAAGCAGAGGGCTTTTGTTTTTAACCCTATATTCCGGAAATTTACTTCACTTTAAATTTACTTTAATTTAAATTTACTTTAAATTCGAAAAAATTTCTTTAACTTAAGTTGATCCTTTAACCTCTCTCTCTGAATGGAGGAAAGAAATTTACGTTCAGCCAATGAAGGTCATTCTTGAGCAGAAATAACAGTCGTAAGGTAAATTTGAAATCGCCGAAATGGCAGGTGGAGTGTGAAATTATATTCTCGTTACTACTGCAATGGAAAAAGTTTATAGTGGCGCAAAACACACAGGGAGAGAGGAATATAGTGATTTTTCTTTTCAACTTTTATTTTATGGCCATGCAAGCCCAACTGGAATATCGTTCAAATAACGATAAAATGTGTGCCTTAGAGCTGAAAATCATCGCATTTTTCTCTGAGTGTGTAATTTCAATAAAATTATGCCCAGTACAAAAATTTTGTGGAACCAAAAGTTTTTTAGTTAAGCAATTTTGGTGCACAATTTGTTAAATTATCCATATAGTAATAATCATGAAACCAAAATTAAGTTTCTTATCAGATTCTGATTATCAAACATTTTTCCAAGTAATAAAAATGAAAAAATTAAAACTTTCGTACCTAGAAAAAAACCAATGCATTAGAATCCTTCTGAATTTGAAATTCTTTCATTAATGTATTTTTACTATTTTTATGTTTTTTCATAAAATAAATTGTTTAAATATGTAAAAGAACTTGATCATTCATTTAACCTCTTTTACCATAAAAATTGATTCTTCGAATTTGGCAAATAATTATCTTTTTTGGAAGCAGCAATATTGCAGTAATTTTTTTTATGAAAATATAGTGTCAGGAGAATATAAATCAAAAGTTTTAGGTCTAAATATTGAAAATTACGTTATTTATGAATTTTTTAGTCAAAAAATCCATTTTTACATGTTTTTTCTTTAAAAATTGTTTAAACAAATAAAAAATTAATAAATCATAACAAAACCAGGTTTACTTTGAAGAAGACATATTAAACAATATCTGATTATTTTTTTGTAACAAAATATTTAATAGCAGCTGCGTAAATCAGCTTTGAACACGGGGGGTGTATAACACCCAGTGTGTACTTCACATGATTCCTGGGAAGTATGTGCTTTAAAGGTTAATAAATTTTCTAATATCTCAAAGTATTTCAAGGGGTTTTAACAGATTTTACAACGTTTTAACATAGATTTCAAAGAGTTAATGAATTTATTAAGAATTTTAAAGGACCTCAAAGATTGGAAAAAAACTCTCAAATATTTTAAGGTATTTGCAAATATTTCAAAGGATTTTTAATATTTTAGGGTATTTCCAAACATTCCAAAGAATTTACAAGGGTTTTAATGATTTCAAGGAGTTAAAAAATATTCTATGCTTTTTCAAAAATTTTCTGGATTTTTACATTTTTTTGAAAGATTCCAAGGGATGTTGTAAGATTTTCGAGGATTTCGATTATTTTTAAACGACTATGAAATATTTAAAAAATATTTAAGGACAAGTATTTTTTAGCATTTTGAAATTAAGAAATTTCAAATGAAATATTTGAGAATTATCAGTTTTGAAGATAAATAAGTTTAGTTTCAAGGCCGCAAAAATTAAACTATTATCTAATTTGTCGAATTCTTAAAATTTGAATGTTTATGATAATATTATTAGTTATCATATTTTTAAACTTCTATGAGCGCTTGAAAAAGCTTATTAAGCAATCAGTTAAATTGTCCACTAAGAACATGATTTTATACCCCCCCCCCCCCAACAAAAACACTAATTTTTTCACACCTTAGATTGAATTGTATATTATATATTATTATTTATTTATTATCATTTATTTATATACATATTATTGTTTATATATTATTAATTAAATTATATTTTTTCGTTTTAAAAATTTTTGATTAAATACACAGTTGAATTTTTAGCTGACAAAGATCAAATGAAGCAGTTTTTCAAAAAAAAATCTCTAGCCAAAAATGCGAATTTTCAATCCAAGAATATGAATTTTAGGCATAGAATTTTCATTCTCAATTTAAAAAACAATGTTTAATAAGAAGAAGATTGCATTTTCAACAAAAAATTTTTTAAAAAGAATTTAGTTCAACTTTGAACCAAGGAGTAGATTTTTATCCTAAAAAATAAATTTCTGAAAAAAATGTAAAACTTTAGATCAAAATGAGTTGGATTTATCCAAGAAAGTTGAATTTTAAGAAAATGGTTAAATCCTCGACCAAAACAGTTTTTGAAAAAATAAAATAAAATTTAATAAATAAAACAATTGCATTTTTAACAAAAAAAATGAATCTTCAGCAAAGAAGAATAATTTTCTACCAAAAAATACTAATTTTCAACAAATTACATCAATTTTCAAATAAATAGTTGAATTTTCGTCTGTAGATTAATTTTAAATTAAAAATACATATAAAGATTTAATCAAAAACGGAAGAGTTACATTTTCAGTTAAAAAAATTCATTTCAAGCCCAGAACAAACGAATTTTCAACAAAACAGTTTAATTTTGTACCAAATAGTTAAATTTTCAAGTCAAAAAGACGAATTTTCAACTTGTCAGTTAAATTTTCAAACAAAATATTAAAATTTCTAGTTAAAAAATTATTCTTTAATAAAAAAGGCGATTTTTCTACTAAAATTATGAATCCTCAAATAAAAAAATTTAATTTTTAGATAGCAGTTTAACTTTCAACGAAGAAATTAAATTTTCGAACCAAACATATTAAGTTTCAACAAAAAAGTGCATTTTGAACTAGTCAGTTTAATTTTCAAGTAAAATAGTCACATTTTAAGTAAAAATAAATTAGGTTTTGATAAAAAAAAAAAATTGACTGAAATTATCAATCTTGAACGAAAAAAATGAACTTTTAAAATCGTAATTTAACTTTCAACCAAAGAGTTAAATTTTCCAGCAAAAAAAAAACGAATTTTTGACAAAAATGTTAATTCTCAACGAATCAGTTGGATTTTCAAACAAAATAGTTAAATTTTTCGTAAAAATATAATAATTTTTGACAACAAAAAAAAAAGAAATTTTCAAAGAAAATTATGAATCTTTAACTAATAAATTAACTTTTAAGATATTAGATCAACTATCAACCGAGAGGTTGAAATTTCAACCTAAAAGTCTGAATTTTCAGGGAAAAATGTAATTGTTAATATTTCAACAAGAAAATAATTTTATTTAAAAAAAAACAGTTAGATTTAACGATAAAGAAAGAATTTTACAATAAAATAGTTAAATTCTTGACTAAAACAAATTAATTTTCCACCAAAAAGTAGGATTTTCATCAAAAGCCGTACATTTTTGTATAAAATTTTTTTCTTTTTTAACGCAAAATGTAATAGTTTATATTTCGGCAAAGAAAAAGAATTTAATGAAAAATAAAAAACAGTTGGATTTAAAAAGCAGAAACAAATTTTTAACAAAACACTTGAATTCTCAACTAAAAAAGATTAATTTTTTACCAAACAGTTACATTTTCAACATTTTTTACAAAACAGTTGATTTTTCAAAAAAAAATTCAATTTTGAACCCAATTATAATAATTATATTAATATAAAATAATTAATTATAATATAATTAATAATTAATATATATATAATATTAATTATAATAATTATATTTCCAAGCATTCCTAGAAATTCACATGGATTTTAATTCCATGTTTTTTCCAACACTTACTGGATTCTTACATTTTTTAAAAAGATTCCAAGGAATGTTGTAAGAATTTCGAGGATTTTAATTATTCTAAAGCGACTATTTAATATTTAAAAAATTTTAAGGGCAATTTTTGTTTGCATTTGTAAATTAAGAAATTTTGAAACAAATATTTGAAAAATTATAAATTTTGAAGATAAATAAGTTTGGTTTCAAGGCCTCTAAATTTAACTATTATCTAATTTTTCGAATTCTTCAAATTTGAATTTTGATAATAATATTATAAGTTATCGCATTTTTAAACTTCTATGGACGCTTGAAAAAGCTTATTAACCACTTAGTTAAATTTTCCACTAAGAACATTGCCATTTAAAACAATTATAATAATTTAAAAAAAAATTCAAGCCCAAAATGCGAATTGTCAATCCAAGAATATAAATTTTAGACATAAAATTTTCATTCTCAGTTTAAAAAACAATTTTTAATAAGAAAAAGATTGCAAAAAAAATAACTTTCAAGAAATTAGTTCAACTTTGAACCAGGGAATTGATTTTTAACGTAAAAAATAATTTTCCGACGAAAAATCTAAAAGCTGAAATTTCAAGAAATAAAGAATTTAATTTTAGATAAAAATGAGAATTTAATAAATAAAACAATTGCAAGAAATACTAATTTTCAACAAATTACAACAATTTTCAATTTATAACATCTTTTTTTAACTAGACAGTTAATTTTTCAAACAAAATAGTTAAATTTCCAGTTAAAAAATTATTCTTTAATAAAAAAGGTGATTTTTTAACTAAAATTATTAATCCTCAAATAAAAAAATTTAATTTTTGGATATTAGTTTAACTTTCAACAAATAAATTAAATTTGAAAAAAAATTCAATTAAAATAGTCACATTTTAGGTAAAAAAAAATTTATGAAAAAAAAACAATTTTTGACTGAAATTATGAATCTTTAACTAAAAAAAATAACTTTTCAGGTAGTTATTTAACTTTCAACCAAAGAGCTGATTTTTCCAGCAAAAAAAAAAACGAATTCTCAACGAATCAGTTGGATTTTCAAACAAAATAGTTAAATTTTCTGTAAAAAGAAATTAATTTTTAACAACAAACAACGAATTTTCAAATAAAATTATAAATCTTCAACTAAAAATTAACTTATAAGATAAGTAGCTCAACTATTAACCGAGGGGTTGCATTTTCAACCGAAAAGTATGAGTTTTTAACGAAAAATGTAATTATTTATATTTTAACAAATAAAGAATTTAATTTGAGATAAAAATGAGTTCGATTTATCCAAGAAAGATGGATTTTAAGGAAATGGTTGAATCCTCAACCAAAAAAATTATTGAATAAATAAAATAATATGTATTAAAAAAAAAACAATTGCATTTTTAACCAACAAGATAAATCTTCAATAAAGATGAATAATTTTCTACCAAAAAGTACTAATTTTCAACAAATTACGTCAATTTTCAACTAAATAGTTGAATTTTCGTTTGGAGATTAATTTTGAATTAAAAATACATATAAAGATTCAATAAAAAAAAGGATGAGTTACATTTTCAGTTAAAAAATTTAATTTCGAGTCCAGAACAAACGAATTTTCAACAAAGCAGTTTAATTTTGTACCAAATAGTTAACTTTTCAAGCTAGTTAAAAACTTATTTTTAAATAAAAAAGACGATTTTTCATCTAAAATTATGAATCTTTAAATAAAAAAATTTAATTTTGAGATAGTAGTTTAACTTTCAACAAAGAAATTAAATTTTCAAACCAAAAAGATGAATTTAAAAAATAGTGCATTTTGAACTAGTCAGTTTAATTTTCGAATAAAATAGTCACATTTTCGGTAAAACAAAATTAAATTTTGATTAAAAAAAAAAACAATTTTTGACTAAAATTATGAATCTTTACCTAAAAAAATTAACGTTTTAAATAGTAATTTCACTTTCAACCAAGCAGTTAAATTTTCCGTAAAAATAAATTAATTTTTAACAAAAAAAATGAATTTTCAATTTAAATTATGAATATTCTAATGATAAATTAACTTTTAAGATAGTAGCTCCACTATCAACCGAGGGGTTGGATTTTCAACCTAAAAGTATGAATTTTCAACGAAAAATATAATTGTTAATATTTCAACGAGAAAAGAATTTCTTTTTTAAATAACAGTTAGATTTAACGAAAAAGAAAGATATTTTCGATAAAATCGTTAAATTTTTAACTAAAACAAATTAATTTTCCACCAAAAACTTGTTTAAATTTCCAGCCGAGCGTGCATTTTTGTATAAAAAAATGTTCATTTTTTAACGCAAAATGTAATATTTTATGTTTCGGCAAAAAAAATAATTTAATGAAAAATAAAAAACAGTTGGATTGATAAAGCAAAAACAAATTTTTAACAAAATACTTGAATTCTCAACTAAAACAAATTAATTTTTTACCAAACAGTTGAATTTTCAACATTTTTTTACAAAACAGTTGATTTAAAAAAAAGTTCAATTTTGAACTAAATTATAAAATTTTTAACGAAAAATTTAATAGTAGAATTTTTAACCGAAAATAGTAATTTAGATATCCCTCTTTAGTTTTATTAATTAATTTATTTTTTAATTGTTTAAAAATATCAGGTTTGAAAACTGTAAATTTATCATAAGATTAAAGATAATTTTCTATTGCACTGCACATAAGTGATTAAGTTATTTATTAAGTACATAATATTTTCGTTCTTAATACATGTATATTGGCAATCGAATTAAAATTTGATTTAAGCTTTCATTAAAAAGATATTTTTTTGAAATCTTCAATACATGAACAATATTGACAGTTTGAAATACAAAAATACATGTTCAACGGTAATGCGCTGTCCATAAACAAATTGTTATTACTGTAATTACGGATCTCAACAATTTGCAAAAGGGATGTAGATGTCACGAGTGCGACCTTGATAGCAATTAAATTCAAGCCGTATAAGTTTTAATTAAACCCACACGCGATATCGTGCTGTAATTAACATGCTGTTTTAAGCGAAACCAAGAACATGACCTTGGTCCTAATTGTGGACAATTTTCACATCAAGTATCAGTATATAAAAATTTCAAATGTTTGTAATTATTATTGAAAAAAATAAACTTTTTTGGGAACACTGATCCAGTGAAAAAAAAAGAATTTAATTAAGACTTTTGTCGAAGGATGCTACTTTTTTGCTATTTTCCGGGTGTCCAGCGACCTTGAAATGCTGGAAATTTCCTTGATTTTTTTTTAACTTGAAAAACTGGAAGTGTCCTTAAATTTTTCAGGAGAACCGTGAAATAATTTTTTTGTTTGTTAAAACATTTTTTTTTTATGAAATTGGGAAAGTAATTTAAATCTCTTAGTCTATTATGAAAGACAAGTATTGTTTAGAAGAAATCTTGTTAGTGTAAACTTTTTTTTTATCGAGATATAATATATTTTTTACTCATGAGCCATGAAGGTATAACAGATTTTTCAAAGATTTCATCAATCGGTTTTTGATTACCTCAGTTTACGAAATACTTAAGATTCAAAAAGGTTTAAAAATATTTAAAATTTTCTAAACTATTTAAAAAATTTTTGAACATTTTACAAAGATTTCACGGATTTCAATAAGATTTAAGAAAGGCGCGTACACTAGATTTCAAATGATTCACAACAATTTCACAAAGCTTTCAAAACTTGTAAAAATATTTGAAGGATTTTAAATATTTAGAAAAGGAATATACCGGATTTGAAAATTTTTAAAGATTTTAAAACATATCGATTAACAAAAATTTAAGAAAAATATCGAAGCCTTCCAAAGGTTTTGAAACTTTCGAAAGATTTCGAATATTTTAATGATTTTAAAAAGGGTAATCCAGATTTCAGGGTTTCCAGAAAATTTTCACACATTTCAAACGCTTTGACAAAGATTTTAAGGATTTCACCAAATTTTCCCAAGGATTTCGAACATTTCATAAAGATTGCAATGATTTCAAAAACTTGAAAAGCATTAGATTTCAAAGATTTCGAAAAAATTTCGAAGCCTTCCAAAGATTTTAAAAAGGGTAATCCAGATTTCTAAGATCTGACACACAATAAATATATTTTTATGATTAAAAAATTAATAGAAAAGATTTTAGAAAGATTTCACAAATATTTAAAAAGATTCAAAGGGTTTCAAACATTTTATGACGGATTAGAATACAACAGATTTCAAGGATTTAGAAAATTTTTGAACATTGAAACGATTTAAAAAGGATTTAAAACATTAGAGAAGATTTGAAAAGATTTCATTGAGATTTCAAATAATTTAATGATTTCAACAATTTAAAAATATTTCACAAAGAAACATTTAAGATAATTTTACAAATACTTCAAATAATTTGACGATTTCAAAGATTTAACAAAAAAATTTCAAAGATTTTGAACATTTAGTAAAGATTGCAAGGATTTTAAAGATTTCACAAACAAACATTTAAGAAAAATTTCACAAATACTTCAAAAGATTTGACGATTTCAAAGGTTTCACACAATTATTTTCCAAAGATTTTTTAACATTTGATAAGGATTGCAAGGATTTCAAAGATTTCACAAAAATTGCACCAAAATTTCAAAAATTTCCAAATATTTTAAAACTTTCCAAAAATTTAAAAAGTTTTAAAAAGGTATAACAGATTTCTAAGATTTTAAAGGAATTGACAAAGATTTC
Source organism: Druon quercuslanigerum (assembly GCA_010014905.2). Classification (NCBI taxonomy): domain Eukaryota; kingdom Metazoa; phylum Arthropoda; class Insecta; order Hymenoptera; family Cynipidae; genus Druon; species Druon quercuslanigerum. Next base: position 1,413 of record JAAAKG020028706.1, on the reverse strand, counting down.
AGATTTCACAATTTGCCAAAGATTTTAAATCAGATTTCAAAGATTTCGCAAAAATTTCGAAGCCTGCCAAAGATTTTGAAACTTCCGAAAGATTTCGAATATTTTAAGGATTGTAAAAAGAGTAATCCAGATTTTGAAGATTTGACACACAATAAAAATATTTTAATTATTAAAAAGTTAAGAGAAAAGATTTTAGAAAGATTTCACAAATATTTAAAAATACTCAAAGTGTTTCAAAGATTTTTTAAAGAATTTAAAAAGGGTTTACACCATTAGAAATGATTTGAAAAGATTTCATTAAGTTTTCAAATAATTTAATGATTTCAACGATTTAAAAAGATTTCACAAATTAACATCTTAAAAATTTTCACAAACAAACATTTGAGAGAAATTTCACAAATATTTCAAAAGATTTGACGATTTCAAATGTTTCACACTAATTTTCCAAAGATTTTTAACATTTAACAAGGATTGCAAAGATTTCACGAAAATTTCATAAAAATTTCAAACATTTTCAAATATTTTAAAACTTTCCAAAAATTTAAAGAATTTTAAAAAAGTATATCAGATTTCTAAGATTTTAAAGGGATTGACAAAGATTTCAGATTTCACAAAAATTTGACAAGGACAAATTCCAAAAGATTTGACAAAGATTTTAAATATTTCACAAAAATTAGCCAACGATTTTAAATCATATTTTAAAGACTTCGCAAAAATTTCGAAGCCTGCCAAAGATTTTGAAACTTTCAAAGGTTTCGAATATTTTAAAGATTTTAAAAAGGGTAATCCAGATTTCTAAGATTTCACACACAGTAAATATATTTTAATAATTAAAAAAATAATAGAAAAAATTTTAGGCAGATTTCACAAATATTTTAAAAGATTCAAAGGATTTCAAAGATTTTATAAAGAGTTAAGAGTAAAACCCATTTCAAGGATTTTGAAAATTTTTGAACATCTGAAACTGTTTGAAAAAGTTTCAAAACATTTAAGAAGATTTGAAAATAATTCTCTAAGATTTTAAATAATTAAATGATTTCAACGATTTAAAAAGATTTCAGAAACTAACATTTCAAAAAGATTTCACAAACAAACATTTAAGAAAAATTTCAAAAATACATCAAAAAATTTGACGATTTCAAAGGTTTCACACTAATTTTCCAAAGATTTTTAACATTTAATAAGGATTGCAAGGATTTCAAAGATTTCACAAAAATTTCAAACATTGCCAAATATTTTAAAACTTTCCAAAAATTTAAAGAATTTTAAAAAAGTATATCAGATTTCTAAGATTTTAAAGGGGTTGACAAAGATTTCAGATTTCACAAAAATTTGACAAAGATTTTAAATCAGATTTCAAGTTTTTCTCAAAAATTTCGAAGCCTGCCAAAGATTTTGAAACTTTCAAAGGTT
>JAAAKG020028695.1:0-19757 GCA_010014905.2 Druon quercuslanigerum | reverse complement strand
TCAATATTTTAATAATATTGATATAGACCAATAGACAAACAAAATTAACATCTAAAATTAATAATTAAATATTCCCTTGTAAATAAACCTAAGATCAACAATTAAAATAATTAATAAAGATAGAAAATACGATTTTTTAAAATCTTATTCGAAATGCTTATAAATGCTCATTAAATTCACAAAGCTGTATAGGTTTAAATTAATATCTTAAAATAGTTGTTTAAATTTCAATTTTTCAAAAAGTTATAAACAAATGAACCTTTTTCAAGACTTTTTTTTAAAATTGCGATATTTCAGCGAATAATTTACGAATATCAACGAAAATTGGTTTGCAAGTTTAAAAATAATAGAAGAACATATTAATTTAATTATTCTATTTTTAGTTGAAAATTTATCTGATTGATCTTTTTGGTAAAAACTAATTTCTGTACTTCAAAATTTAACTATTTTTTTTTTAAATTCCTTTTTGTTTTTGGTTGAAAATTTAAGTAGCAACCCTGAGATAGGTCGTTTTTAATGCGAATAATTTGATTATTATTATTTTGACTTATTTTATTATTTAAATTTAGCGCCCTTTTCAATTCGAAGCGATACATTTTCCCGGGAAATTTAAATAATGTAATTATAATTAACAAAGATAGAAAATACGATTTTTTAAAATCTAATTCAAAATTCTTATAAATGCTCATTAAATTCCCAAAGCTTCATAGGTTTAAATTAATACCCAAAAATATTTTTTTAAATTTAAACTTTTCAAAAAGTTAGAAACAATTGAAAATTTTCAAGACTTTTTTTTAAATCGCGATATTTCAGCGAATAATTGATGAATCTCAACGAAAATTGGTTTGCATGTTTAAAAATAATAGAAGAACGTAATAAAATATGATTGACGTGAAAAATGGTTATTTGTTATAAATGATTAAATTTGCAATGAATAAATGCTAATTTAACAAACTTCTCATCGTAGGAGAATTTTTTTAAATTATATTGTTTAAACTATTGTCTACATAACTGCGCAATAAAATGAAAAACTTATAAGAAAAAAGTTATAAACATTTTAATATGCAGAATTCTCTTAGGACTATTCTTGTTAAATTATAAACAAATTTAATGAAAAAATGCATTATTCAGGCATTTCGTCAGAAAAATTCGTTTTTTTTCGATGTCAATTTTTCTAATTTAGGAATCTCATGATAGTTTCAGAAAATTTATAATCTGTTGCTGAATTTTATGATTTTTCAAAAAAATTTAATAAACAAATGCATTATTCGAGAACTTATCGACAGAAAAAAATCGTTTTTTTTTAAATGCCAGTTCCTTTAATTGGGAACTTCATGTTAATGTCAGTAACATTCACAATTATTTGATTATTTTATGTTTTTCTTAAACAAATTTAATGAAAAAATGCATTAAATGAGCATTTGTCGACATAAAAACTCGTTTTTTTAGTCTGTCCTTTTAATTTCAGAAAAAAAGTTCTTTTTTTGTTTAGTTTTATTAAATAAAAGGACTGACATCGAAAAGAACGAATTTTCCGTCGATAAGTTATCGAATAACGCATTTGTTTATTAAGTTTGTTTAAAAAAATCATAAAATTCAGTAAAATATTATGAAATTTCTGAAATTGTCATGAGGTTCCTTTTTTAAAAAAATTGACATCGAGAAAAAAGAATTTTTCTGACGACAAATGCCTGAATAATGCATTTTTTTATTAAATTTGTTTATAATATTAACAAGAATATTCCTAAGAGAAATTTTTTTGATTAAAATATTGTTTCCATTCAAATTTCTTGCAAAATAACTTTAAAAAACTTTAAATTATTAAAGATTATAGAAAACAGATTTTGAACAAATATTTTGTTTTGTTTATGGTATCATGATGATCTTTATATAATTTAATCTTTAAAACGTCGACGATTACAAACATTTTTCCTAACATTGGCGAGTACTGGGAACCTCAAACAGAAAAAATTGCCCTTTTTTTCGTCATATTTATTTATTTATAAAAAAATTGAAAAAATAAATTAAAAATCGGCCGCTGTCCTCCATATTAAAATGTTTATAACTTTTTTTCTATGGCAGAGCGCACTAATTTTAGTGCACAGTTATCTAGGTAATAGTTTAAATAATATAATTTTTAAAAAGATTCTCCTACTACCAGTAGAAGTTTGTTAAATTAGCATTTGTTTATTTCAAAATTAATTATTTATAACAAATAACAATTTTTTTATTTTTAAACATACAAACCAATTTTCGTTGAGATTCATCAATTATTCGCGGGAATATCGCGATTTAAAAAAAAGTCTTGAAAATTTTCATTTGTTTATAACTTTTTGAAAAATGGAAATTTAAAAAAATATTTTTGGGTATTAATTTAAACCTATAAAGCTTTGGGACTTGAATGAGCATTTTTAAGCATTTTGAATTAGATTTAAAAAAATCGTATTTTCTATCTTTGTTAATTATAATTACATTATTTAAATTTCCCGGGAAAATGTATCGCTTCAAATTGAAAAGGGCGCTAAATTGAAATAAGAAAATAAGTCAAAATAATAAAAATCAAATTATTCGCATTGAACTGTGCCTTACTCAGCGTTGTTACAATATTCCAATTTCTAAATTTTTCTAGGTATAAAATCAACCATACACCTAAAAGATTATTAATATTACAGCAAAAAAATGTTGTTTCTCAATAAATTTTAAATACAGTTTTCAAATTAAAAAGATAAATTTTGAGCCTGAGAAAGGAATGTTTTTTAAACTAAAATAAGGAATGTTCTACCAAAAATAATTTTTTAAACAAATAGTTGAATTTTCCACTAAAATTTTCATCTAAAAAATATCAATTTTCAGCGAAAATTATAATAGTTGAAATGTTAAAAAAATAAATGTTTATCAAAAAGAAAAAAAAAAGAAGAGTTAAATTTGTAGATAAAATAATCAATTTTCAACTAAACAGAATGAGTTTTTAAAAAAATAATTCAATTTTAAATCCTAAAGGTGAATTTTCTACCAAAAAAAATATACAGTTTCAATAAAATATATAAATTTGCAATTAAAAAATATAAATTTACAAACCAAACCTACAATTGTTCAATTTGCAGTTAGAAATGTAGATTTTAAACAAAGAAGGAAATGAGTTTTCACCAAAATTAATTAGTTTTCAACTAAAAATATACATTTTCAAGCAAAAATGGATTCAGCTAAAAAATTAATTTTCAACTAAAAATAATTGAAGTTTCAGCCAAATAAATTAATTTTTGATCACATTGATGAAACGAATTCTTAACAAAAATATAATCGTTACATTTTTTACAAAACAGAAAATTTTATAGAAAAAAAATGACATTTATATTGAAAAGGTCAATTTTCCACAAAAAATTGAATAGTTAAAGTGAATTTTCAACTAAAATCATAAATCTTCAACTAAAAAAAAAAATTTCAAAATTTCAAAAACAAAAGAATTTTTTTTTTTATAAAATTAATGTGCGTACGAATACAAAAAGATGAATAATAAGCATTTATTAAATAAATAAATAATTATTCATTAATAATAATAATAATAACAATAAATTAATTAATAAATTATTGAATAATTGCATTTGCATCCGACAAAGGTGTTTCAGTAAAATCAAAAAAGTTTGACCAAATTTTTTCATTTTTCTACAAAAAAAGGGGAAATGAGTAGTTTGGAACGCGGGGAAATGATAAAAAGGGAAGTAGGAAAAATTAGGGTAGAGAAATAGGTAAAGTGAGGCATGGTGAAATATGAGGAATGAGGGAAAATTAGGCGTGGGAAAGTAGGGGAAATTATGTGTGGGAAATAGCAAATAGGGTAGGCGGAGAAAAATTAGGGGTTGGGAAGGTAGTGAGATTATGGGGAAAAGATTTAGGGATATGATGGGAAAGGAAGTAGAGAAAATGAAGGTAGGGGAAATAAGGTGAAATATGGCAAATGAGGGAAAATTGGGGATGTTAAATTAGGAGAAGTGAGGGAAGATAAGAAGTTAGGAAGGTGAAGAAATTATGGAAATGGAAGTAGCGAAAATGAGGGAGTGGAAATAAGCGAAGTGAGGGAACGTTAAATACGGGACATGATGGGTAATAGTGGGAGGGGAATTAGAGAAAGTGAGTGAAAATGTGCTCTTGGAAAACTGAGAAAATAATTAGATGAAAAGTTGGACAAATTATGTTAGGTGAAATAGTTTAAGTGAGGTGAGGTGGGAAAATGAGAGAAAAATGGGGGTCGTAAAGTAAGGGTAGTCGTGGGAAATGAGGGTTTGCGGAAGGTAGGGCAATTGTGAGAAGATAAGGTGGGGAAATTATGGGAACGGAATATGGGATTGACAGAAAATGAAGGTTTGTAAGTTGGAAATATAAGAGTAGTGGAAATGAGTAGAATGAGGGAAGGTGAAATATTGGAAGTAAAAGGAAATGAGGGGCGGAAAAGAAAAAAGGAATAGAAATGTATGAATAAATAGTGACCCAAAATAAATAAAGTGACAGGAAATAAGGGGCTAGGAAGGTGGAAAAATCATAGGAATAGAAGTAGAAAAAATTAGGAGAATGGAAATAAGCAAATTGAGGGAAAGTGAAATATGGAAAGTGAGCAGAAATAAATGGCGGGAATGTAGAAAAAATAAGGGGTCTGAAATTAGTGGAAGTGACAGAGAATGAAGGGTTGGGGAATGATGGGCATTTAAATTGAAAAAACAAGGTTAGTGGAAATGAGCGGATTGAGGGAAACTGAAATATTGGAAGTGAGGGGAAATAAGGGGCGGGAAAGTAGGAAAGATTAGGGATCTGGAACCAGAGGAAGTGACAGGAAATGCAGATTTGGGAAGGTGGAGAAATGATGGGAATGTAAATAGGGAAAATAAGGGTTATTGAAATAAGGGAAGTGAGGGAAATAAGGGGCGGCAAAGTAGGAAAAAATTAGAGGTCTAGAAGTAGGTGGAGTAACCGGAAATCAAGGGTTGGTAAGGTGAGGAAATGATTCGAAACGAAGTAGGGAAAATAAGGGTAGTAGAAGTAAGCAAAGTGAGGGAGAGCAAAATATGGGCAGTGAGAGGAAATTAGTGAAAGTTAGAGGCGGGAAAGTAGGAGAAGTGAGGGGAGATGGTAGAAAATTAGAGCAAAGTGGGGGGAAGTAGAAGGAATGATAGGAAGTGATGGAGAGTGCTAGGGGAAAGTGTGGCATTAGCTAGGAAGAAATTGGCAATAGAAGGGGAAGCGACGGTTGAACTTTGGGAAAGTGTGGGAGGGAAACTAATTTTTGGCACCAGATGGCGAAGTGGTCGACCACCATTCTCAGTGTAGAGTAGTTTAAAGAAGCTCCGAAAAAGTTGTGTAAGCTAGTTTCCCCTTTAGGCTTTCGCAGTTACATACAGTGGGACACACGAAGGATGTGAGATTGAGGGATGAACGAGAAATGAGACATACACAACAGATGAACTTATTAGCTCACAGAGATGTCTTGAGTACTTTGCCGCCGGAAGCTGCTGCCAGATACGTCAATGCGAATTACACACTTTGTATGTACCTTCAGCTAGTGAAGACTCAATTATTCAAATTTCATTGATATTTTTTGATAGGATTAAAGATGATTGAGATGTTTTTTTTTTGTTCGCAGCAAGAGACGTTCAGAGTCAATCGAGCGTTCTGATGAATTGGCTCTGGGGGAAGAGGTAAATTTTTGTATTTGTGCATGTTCCTGAAATATTGCGTTAAGTTTTCTAGTTCAGAAGTTGGTTCTCCTGAGATTTGAAATTTCCAAGACGGCTCACAGTGGTGCAAATCTGGAATTTGCTATTCAAAAAGGTCTATAGATTTCAATTGTTAACAAACGTAGGAGGCGAAATTTTTTAAATTTTTCCCCTTTTTTTAGCCCATTTTTTTAGAAAGAAAAGTCGGAATATTAAATAATTAGTGTTTGAAATGTTCGAAACACGCTCTTGGCGAAAAACACTTCCAAACGGCCAGTAGCTTATGTAGTAGCGCTTCTGTTTCATAACAGGAAGACTTCGAGTTCGATTCTCTCTTCCTACACTTTTTAAGATTTTTTTTTATTTATTTAAATGTTAATAAATATACATTTCTTCAGTAATCTATAAAAATATGCAAATAATGCTCTTCTAATTTTAAATAAAATTGGTTTTTACTATGAAAAAGTTAATTACATTTATAGAAAGTAAATTTCTTTGCGAAAAACATTTTAAAGTTATTATAACAAAATAAATTCATAAATACTTCAATAAAAAAAATGCAGGCAGCCAGGATCGAACACGTAACCTTCGGGTTATGAAACCGAACCGTTACTGCCTAAGCTCCCGGCCGTTTAAAGTAGAATTTGCACACAGTCGTACAAATGGGGAATTTACTATTGAAAAAGGTCTGTTGATTTTAATTATTGACGGATGTAAAAGCTTCTTTTTAGAATTTAAAAGCAAAAAAATCTTGAAAAAACTCATAAATCGATATTTTAAATTTGTTTACATCACAGTCTATTTTCCCGGCTAGACCGGGAAAAACCGGAAAAGGACAGGGAATTTATTTTTTAACCGGGAATTTTAAAATCATTTAGCAGAAAAATCTGCCGAAGTAATTTTTGGTTCGAAAATATTCTACTTCAAAAATTTTCCATTTTAGATTTATATTTTTAATTTAAAGATATAATACATTATTTCGAATAGGAAACAATAATTTATTTTTCAAAACAATTCTAATTCCTTTCAAAATTAAGAATTTCCAGATTTTACCTTTTTCAATTTGAAAGTCTTGAGCATTAAAAAAATGCAAACGTCCGATTGAACCTTATTTCTAAATTATTTTTAATTTTAAAATAACTTTATATAATATATTTTTAACAAAAGGCTTTCACCAAATTTTATTATTGAATATGTATAAATATTTGACTGTTTATGTCAGACTTTGATTGTTCTTTTTAAAAAATTTTAAGTTTGTAAGTGACATTGTTTAATTATGGGATTAATTTTTTCAATCATTAATTGGAAAAAATATGAGTAATTTTAAGAGGTATTTAGAAGTTTTAAAAAGTTTCAAAATTAATTTAAAATTTAAAATGGTTTCAAATGATTTAAACCAAAATTTGTTGCGGATTTAAAAAAATTATAAACTTTTTAAGAATTGTGAAAGGCTTAAAAATAATAAAAACATTTTCGTAAGATTCCCAGGAAAATTGAAAATAATTTTTCATTTCGAAATATTTTAAAAGAATATTTAAAAATATTTTAAAAGATTTCCGAAATTCTTGAAAAAGAATCTGAAGATTTTAAGAATATTTTTTTTTTAATTTTGATATTTAGAAGTTCTAAAAAAATTTCAGAAATAATTTTAAAGTTGAATAAATTTAAAACAACTTCTAGATTTGTTCATATTTTGAAATAACATTTTGAGGCTTTTCAAGGATTCTTAAACTACTTAAGATTAAAATAATTTAACTTCTAATTTAATTAGTATTCTGTTTTAAAAAATTAAATTTTTAAATTTTAAACGGTGCTAGTTAAAAATTGTTTAAAATAATATTTAAAAATTTTTAAATTTAATTCATTCTTTACTTTAGAGAATTTAAAATGAAAGCGTGAATTTACATTTTTAGAATTGAATCTGAATCTTTGAGGTTCCGACAAAAATGATAAAAAGTATTCAAGGATTTAAAAAATTCCTTAATGTGAATTATTTTTATTCCACAAATGACCAGTTTTAAATTGTTTAAACAATATTTTTTCCGTTTACGAATTCCGTTTATCGAATGTTGAAAGTAATACATTTTTTTAAAAGATATTTGTAAATTATATAAAGATTTTAAAATTGTTTAAACAATTTTGTGTGATATTTCTTGTAAAAGACTGTTTATAATTATTTAAAAAATTAATATTTACTAACCTGCATCTTTTTATGACTTATTATTTTGTTATTTCAAACACTAATATCAGAAAATAGCAACTTTATGATTTACATGAAGAAAAAATTCTATAAATGATTGAAAAATATATTAAACAATAAATATTAGAAAAAAAAATTGAAAAAAATTTGCGTTTAGTATAAATTTTACATAAAACTTCTCTTTTCCATTTTTGGGGCAGTTTTCGAATTAAATACAAAATACATATTGCAAAAAAGACTTTTAAAATAAAAGTTATTAGGTGAAAATTATTAATAAGAATTATTTCTTTCCAACTTTTTTGAAAACTGAATTTTTCCCAAAAAACGCGTGAGTTATTTTGACTGTTTTGAAAAAAATGTTAAATTTCTTTTCAATAAAATTTCAATAGGTGTATATTCAGGCCAATCTACTGTAAACCTTTTTGAATAGTAAATTTTATTTGTAATGCTCTAAATTAAAAAATAAATTATTCAATTTCAGTATCTTGAAAATTATATAATTTTTAAGCGATTTTAAGTTTGAAACATTCAAAACTGAACATTTCTAAAGTGATTATTGAAAATTAAACACTTTTTAATTTGAAGTTAAATTATTTATTATGTTAATTCGTTTGAAATCAATAATCCTGTTTTCATTATTATTTTTAGATCAATATTAAACTATTCCACTAGCAAATTTAAAATTTAACACAATGAAAAAACATCTAACCTTTAATTATTAAATTAAGCATTTAAGAAATTGTAATTCAGTTTGAAATTGTTTAGTTTTTAATCATTTTAAATAAACAGATAAATATTGCTCAATATTAAAAAATTTAAATTCGCGTTGGGTTAAAAGTCGAATATTTTATACTGTAACAATATTTACACATAGTATATGAAATAACATTGTATATTTATAAATATTTAATTTGACGTTTACATTTTTTTAACTATAGAAATTTATAAAAATAAAAAAAAGTAAAGTGCTTAATTTTAAGCACATATAGAAGAACTTCAATGGAATTTTTTTAATTTATGCCTTTTATAATTGCATATTATAAACTAAATGATTTCAGAATTAAAAAATTTAACAATTAAACGAACAATTGGTTTAAAATTGTATTTATATCATGTGAGTAGTATAGCTATACAGGGACAGCTAAACTTACCGACCGAGCAAGGTTCTGTTCTATGCTAATTTACCGGCAGTGGGTATTAGCGGCAAACGGTAATGCAGATTCCTGAAAAATTAAAATTCTTAGGGCAGCCCCTGAACCGGGAAACCAGGAAATCCGGGAATTTTCAGAGATCAAGAAAAACCGGGAAATGACAGTGAATTTATTCCTTGTCCAGGAATTTTACGAATTTTCAGAAGAAAAATCAGGCCAAGTTCGATTTCAACCATTTTTTAAATAAATAAAGTAAAGTTTTGAAGAACGATTCTAAATCCGTTCAAATGTTTTTAATTCAAAGTTTTAGATATTCCTTTATATTATTTTTTATATTATGCTTAATAAGTAAATTTATTAATATAAAATTTCTATTAATTTATTAATTAGTCTAATTAATTATTCTAAACTATTCAAGTTGTAACCCATTTCATTTGAAATTTTTAATTAAGAAATAAAATAAGTATTTAATTTAAGACGAGTAAATTGCAAACAAATATTTGCAAGTACACAATTTGAAACTGAATTGTTTTACATAGAAAGCTTTGAATTTCTAGAATTTCTAAGAACTTTTGTACTTTTAACGTTACAATTTTAATTGTTCTATTTAAAAAATGTTTAATTTTTTAAGTAAAATTGTTAAATTTTGACGTCTAATAACAAGTAAACACTTATTATTTCTAGAAAAAATTTGAAAGGATTTTAGGAGATATTGAGAAGTTTTGAAAAGATTTAAAAATAATTAAAAAATTGAAATGTCGAAAATTTTCAACTCTATAATTTATGAATGCTAAAAAAGTTTAATTTGACAGTTTAACTGCATTATATTTAAAATTGCTCCGTTGAAAAAGTGTTAGTACTTTCCAATTTATACGTGTAAATTATTGAACATTTAAATACAAAATTTTTGCATTGAAAAACATTTCAACTTAAATTTAAAAAGTTTAAAATTTAAAAGTTCCACTTTGAATCCTTTAATTTGTTGTTCAGTTTTTACTAATCCAAATGAACAAATGTTTAAAATAGAGATCGATTTTTAAAATTTTATTGTCCCGGAAAAACGTTTGCGAACCGGAACCAACCGGGAATTTTTTTTCGATTAAAACGGTCACCCTGCATTCGTCGGTAAAACGGAAAGGTCGATACATTTTATTTTTTTACCATCGGTCGGTAAGTGTTGTCGTTCCCTTTGATTCTGTCAAAATCTAGTCTTAGAAGAAAAAGGTATTAATTTTAAATTGTAATAGTGTACCCCATTTCACTTTCCCCCTTTCAGCCGTTCTTCTTTCTCGTTTTTCCTTTCCTTTTTCCTCATTCCCCTTTCCCATTTTCCCTTTACCATTCTCCTTCACCATTACTTCTTTTTCATTTGCCCTTTGCATTTTTCTTTCCCCTTTGCCAATCCCCTTTTCACCCTTTTATACCTTTTCCTTTCTCTTTTCCCTTTTCACCCTTTCCGGTTTCTCATTTATTCCTTCCCATTTCCTTTCCGTCCTTACCTTTTACTGTTGCGCTTTCCCCTTTCTCTGTTAATCTTTCCGTTTTCATCCTTTCTCCTTTCCCTTCAACCTTTTCCTCGTTTTCCCATTTCACTCTTCCCTTTTTCTTTCTCCTATTTCCTTTTACCGTTTCCCCTTTTCCTTTCTCCCATTTCCTTTTACCGTTTCCCCTTTTCCTTTCTCCCATTTCCTTTTACCGTTTCCCCTTTTCCTTTTTCACATTTTCTTATTTCCCCGTTCTCTATTTTCCCGTCCCCTTTACCCTTGTTCCTTCTTCTATTCTTCCTTTTCCCCTTTTATTTTTCTCTTTACCCTTTTCACCCTCTCCGTTTTTTCATTTTCTTCTTCCCTTTTACTTTTCCCTATTCCCTTTTTCTATTTCCCTTTCCCCTTTTAATTTTTCCCTTTTCATCCTCCACCCGTTCCCTTCACTCTTTTTTCTCCCATTTCCCATTTCCCTCTTTTCTTTTTTCTTACACCCCTTTTTACTCTTTCCCGTATCCTTTTCCCATTTGCATTTACCGTTTCCCTTTCCACCATTTCTCCTTTCTCCCTTTATCATATCCTCGTTTCTTTAAACTTTTCCACATTCGCCTCTTTCCCTTTTTATTGTTCCCTTTCCCTGTTTCCAACTTTTCCTTTCTCCTTTCCCATTCACCCTTTCCGGTTCCTCATTTTTTCCTTCCATTTCCCTTTTCCCCTTCCCTTTTACTGTTTCGCTTTCCCCTTTCCCTCCAACCTATTCCTCTTTTTCCTATTTAACTCTTTCCCCTTTCACATTTCCACTTTCCTTTTCTTTTCTTCCATTCCCTTTTATCGTTTCCCCTTTCTCCTTTTCACACTCGTTTACTTCCCCTTTATCTACATCTCCGCTCCCTTTACCATTGTTCCTTTTCCTATTCTTCTTATTCCCCTTTTTTCTCTTTCCCCTTTTCACATTTCCCCATTTTTCATCCCTTTTTCACCTTCTCCACTTTTTAATTTTCTTCTTCCCTTTTACTTTTCCCTATTGCCTTTTTTTGTTTCCCTTTCCCCTTTTAATCTTTCCCTTTTCATCTTTTCTCCGTTCCCTTCACACGTTTTCTCTTTTTCCCATTTCCCTCTTCTTTTTTCTTTCCCCCCCTTCTCACTCTTTCCCGTATCCTTTCCCTATTTCCATTTAACGCTTTCCTTTTCACCATGTTCTCTTTCTCCCTTTATCATTTTCCCGTTCCCTCGACCTTTTCCATATTCGCCTTTTTCCCCTTCTATTTTTCCCTTTCCCTTTTCACTCTTGTCGGTTGCTAATTTTTTCCTTCCATTTTCCTTTCCCCCATTCCCTTTTTATGTTTCTCTTTCCCCGTTTAATCTTTCCCTTTTTATTCTTTTCCCGTCCCCTTCACCCTTTTTCTCTTTCCCATTTCCCTCTTTTCCTTTCTCTTTTCCCCTTTTCACTCTTTCCCATATCCTTTCCCCATTTCCATTTACCGTTTCCCCTTATAAAATTTCCCCTTTCTCCCTTTATCATTTCCCCGTTCCCTTGACCTTTTCCCTATTCGCCTCTTTCCCCTTTTATTTTTCCCTTTCCCTGTGTCCACCTTTTCCTTTCACCTTTCCCTTTTCACTCTTTCCGGTTTCTCATTTTTTCCTTCCATTTTTCTTTCCCCCCTTCCCTTTTACTGTTTCGCTTTCCACTTCCTCTTTTAACCGTCCTCTTTTCATCCATTTCCCTTTCTTTTCATCCTTTTTCATTTTCTTAGTTCACCCTTTCTCATTTTCCCCTTCTATTTTCCTTCCCCCATTCCCTTTTACTGTGTCGCTTTCCACTTCCTCTTTCAGCCGTCCTCTTTTCATCCATTTACCTTTCTCTTCAATCTTTTTCTCTTTCTCAGTTCACCCTTTCTCATTTTCCCCTTCTATTTTCCTTCCCCCATACCCCTTTACCGTTTCCCCTTTCGCAGTTCTCCTTTCTCCATTTCCCCGTTCCCTTAACACTGTTATTTTTCCTATTCTCCCTTTTCCCCTTTTATTTTTCTCTTTCCCCTTTTCACATTTCCCCATTTTTCTTTTTCTTTCCACCCTCTCAGGTTTTTCATTTTCTTCTTCCCTTTTAATTTTTCCTATTCCCTTTTTCTGTTTCCCTTTCCCCTTTTAATCTTTCCCTTTTCATCCTTTCCCCGTTCCCTTCACTCTTTTTTTCTTTCCCATTTCCCTCTTTTCTTTTCCCCTATTCCCAAGGCCCTTTACTATTTTCTCCTGTATCCCTTTTCCCACCACTTGCCTGGTGCAGTATAGCGGGTGTAAAGTGCCATGTTGGCCCAGCTGCGTTGCGCATGTGCGAAGGCCACTGGGCTGGAAATGGCCACATTACGCCGGCTTTACGTGCATGCAATGGCGCATTTTCATGGGGCGAGGGGGGAGTCCGACAAAAAATCTTTTATAATTCCGTTATTCAAGTATAAGAAATGTTAGAATGTTTAAAACTCGTTTTTTTTTAAGCTTAGACCTTCTTTTAAATTTATTTTTAATCCGGGAAATCCGGGAATTTGAAAAAGAAATTTCGCATATATCTTCTTACCGCAAAAAAACGAAATGTTTTTTATTTCAGTACACCGAAGGTGATGCACATGTGATCGAAGAGGATAAACCATGAAGCTAAAATTTTTGCTTCGACCTGGATACATTCCTTGTAGGAAGCAACTGCCAAAAAAAAATGAGAGAAAAAATCTAGTGTCTTCAAAGCGAAAGAAGTGCTTGAAACATAATAGAAACTAATTAATTAATTAATTAAGAAATTAATTAATTAATAATTTTTTTAAGAGACTACTAGGTGCGAACTACTGTAATATATGTAGCGACAAATGATATAATAATGTATAATAGTAAGTGAAGTATTATGAGGATTGCCTTGTGAAAAATTGTACATTTCGGTTTTTTTAATGAATCAGTGCGAACTCCTTTTGCCATCCGTTGACTATCCTTTCTCATACAGTGCATTGTTAACGAAATCCTGCGACTAACCACGTTTTGAAAAAAAAAACTTTATTTTTCTGTTCCGATCGTGGTTTTTCGCCGTCCTTGTAACTACTATTTTTAAATAAATAATGATAATAACGCGTACGTAAAATTGTAGGACAATCGTGTTTTGTCATTAATGGAAAATTTTGTACAGATTAAGAGTTGCGATTGTTTGATTAATAAAGAGCCACACGAGGAATTTATTGTAAGAAGCCGTTTTTAAATTTATTTAGCCTTTTTATTGTACTCTTATAATTAAATATAAAATTCACGCCAGTTTAAAAAAAAAAATGCGTTAAGTACTTTTTATGACACATGCATGATTTCAGCCCTTTTTGACGCCTTTAAAGCGGGGCTAAAACTACTTTTTCTCCCTAGGGAGTGAAAAGTGACATCAGATGTGAATAATGAAAATTGTATATTTATGAGCTCACATTTTACGATAATCAGCCCACTCATCGTAAAAAAACGTACAGAAATTTTAGTTGCTTATAATAGAATATTACGGTAATTTATGGAAAGTTACCGCAAATTACCAAAAATTCCATAAATTTCGGGAAATTTATTACAATTTTTAAAATTGAATTTTGGGTAGTTTATGGTAATTTACAATACTTACCTGTAAAATTAAAATAAATGTCCGAAAATTCCAGGAAATTTATACATTTTTCAATTGAATTTTTGGAAATTTATGGTCAGTTATTTATTATTATCATTAGAAAAAACAACTAAATAATAATTAAATAATAATAACCCCCTAATCGATGGACGGGGTTGCAGTCAAGTACACTATGGGGGGGCCTAGAACTTAAGGTGGGTTCCGCACCACCAGAACCTCAGTAAAGGTACGTAGAAAAATTTCCAGAGGTAAAAATGTTTAAACTTGAATTTTGGGTAATTTATGGTATATGATCATATTTACTTGTAAAATTACCATAATTTATCAAAAATTTCACATATTTCCAAAAGTTTATAAAAATTATGAATTTTTAACAAAAGTGTTCATTTTCAACTAAACAGTTGCACTTTTTAATAAACCGCTAAAATTTTCAGCCAAAAATGAAGAATTTCCAACAAAAAAGTTGGATTTTTAACCAAATAGTGAATTTCCGAACCAAAAATAAGAATTTTGAACAAAAAATTTATTTATTGCCCTAAACATGTTATTTTTTAACAAGAGAGTTAATATTGGATAAAAATTCGAATTTTCAACAAAATAGTTAAATTTTGTACAAAACAGTTGAATTTTCAACAAAATATTTAAATTTTAACCAGAGGCATAAATCTTCAACCAAAAAATATTTTTCAGTTAGAAAATAAAATAAAGTTGAACTAAATTGTCATTTTGAAAATTTTTGAGAGTACTTTTTTCAGAATTTAAAAATTCTTTTGGCGGATATTCATAGTATTCAAAAAGTTGAACAATATATCTCATTCCTTTTTTTACAAAACCAAAAATTACCAGAGTTATAGCACTTCCAAAATCATAAAAACTTCTTGAATTTTCTTGAAAAATCTAAAATTCATATTTTGAAAGCATAGGAAATAATGGAAAATCCAAAAATTACACTTTTTCATTTTCTCAAATATATTTAGGAGATAATGCAATAGAGCACCACAAATGCGTTGTAGAACACGATGCGGTAAAAAATTCAACTGACAAAGTCTGGGTAGACGGAAAGTTTAACGTTTAAATCGTTAAACGGCAGAAGTTGCAATACAATGTTTAATAACAACATTTTTTTAAAGAATGCACATTTATTTAAACAAAACAATGAAACTGCTTCTGTTTTAATGCCAATGCATGATATGAATTGTAGTGATATACATTTGTGGAAAGGATATGCAATCTGAGGGAGCATGAGATACGTGATGAGAATGTGTGCGTTAAATCCGAAGGAGTTTTAACAAAAGAGAATTCACAAGCACCAAATTACTATTGTCAATGCTTTGACCTTTAATTTTTAAAAAGTATGTGTACGAGCGAACCAAACCGCTGGTATTTTTAACCCAAAAGAAAATATTTCAACAACAAAAGTTGAATTTCTAACAAAAAAGCTCGTATCCAACACAAAAAAGTATTTTTCAACCAACAGAAAAGGTAAATTGCAATTTAAAAAACGAGTTTTCAACAAGATAGTTAAATTTTTCAAACAAAGACATGATTTTTACCTAAAATTACGAATCTTCGATAAAAAAATATAATTGTTAACAGAAATTTAAAATTATATTTTAAAAAGGTTGTAAGAAAATTAAAAAAAAATGTTTTAAGAAAGCTAAGAATATTTTTAATGTTTTTTTTTAAATTAACTTTAGGAGAAAGTTAAAAAACAAAGAGCAACTTTAAAAACATTTAAAAGATATTTCGAAAGATTTCTATTTGGTTGAAAATTCATCTTTTCAAGTAAAAAACTTTTATTACTTGAATAAAAATTCAACTATTTTACTAAAAATTTAATTTTTTTAAATGACAGTATTTTGTTGGAAGGTTATCTATTCTTTTTAATATTTAAAATTTCAATCAAAAAAGTTCATTTTCAACCAAATAGAATTGTCTACCAAACGGCTAGTATTTTTAACTTTAATATAATATATTTAGAAAAAAGTTGAATTTAAATAAAAAGTCGTTTTCAACCCGTTTTGGACAAAAAAAAGTTAATTTTCATCTAAAAAAAAAAAAAAAATTTCAACAAGATAGTTAAATTTTCAAACGAAGGCATGATTTTTTAAACTAAAATTATGAAACTTCAACCAAAAAATATATTAGAGATATTTCAAAGGATATTTTCAAAATGTTGTAAAAACATTTTTAAAAAATTTCTTTAGATAGCTAAGGAAATGTTGAATGATTTTTTCATTTTCAAAAATTAAATTTATGAAAATGTTTAAAAAGGCTTTTAAAAAAAGAATCTGGAAGATGTTACGGCAAATTTAATTATTTTAAAAAAACTCTAGAAAATTTCAAATAATTTTAGAAGATATTAAGATAGTTTAGAAGTTAAAGAAAATTTAATTGGAATATTTTCAAAAAATTTGGAAAAAAATGTTCTCAGATTTTTGAGAATGTTGAAAATGTGAAAAAAGAAGATTTTTAAGAAAATCTAAAATAATTTTAAATTTTTTGCTTTAAAAATTATTTTTTCGAGAATATTTGAAAACAAAGCGAAACTTTAAAAATATTTTTAAAATATTTAGAAAGATTTCTATTTGGGTGAAAATTCTTCTTTTTAATTAAAAATTTGTATTAATTGTTTAAAAATTCGACAATTTTTTTGAATCAAATCATTTTGTTAGAAAGTTAAATTTTTAACAAAAAATCAGATTTTCAACCCAAAAATGTGATTTTCTAATAAAAAAGTTTATTTTTAACCAAATAGTAGAATTTTCTACTAAGCTGCTGGTGTTTTCTACCTAAAATATATATTTCGACAAAAAAGTCGTTTTCAACCCAAAAATGTTGTTTTGGACAAAAAAAAGATAATTAAAAAAAAAATTTTTCAAGAAGATAGTTAAATTTTCAAACGAAGACATGATTTTTAAAAATAAGATTGTGAATCTTTAACCAAAAAATATATTAATAATATTTCAAAGGATATTTTTAAAATGTTGTCAGAATATTAAAAAAAAATTCTGTAGATAGCTAAGGAAATGTTCAATGATTTTTTTATTTTCAAAAATTAAATTTATGAGAATGTTTAAAAAGATTAACAAAGCTTTTGAAAAAAGAAACTGGAAAATGTTAAGGCAATTTTTTTTTATTTAAAAAAAACTCTAGAAAAATTCAAATAATTTTAGAAGATATTAAGATAGTTTAGAAGTTAAAGAAAATTAAATTGGAATATTTTGAAAAATTTCGGTAAAATACACTTACATTTTTTTAAATGTTGATTCCTAAGAAGATAAAAAATGATTTTTTGTTTTAAAAATTATTTTTACGAGAATATTTGAAAACAAAGCGAAACTTTAAAAATATTTAAAAATATTTAGAAAGATTTCTGTTTGGGTGAAAATTCTTCTTGTCAGTAAAAATTTCTATTATTTGTTTAAAAATTCGACAATTTTTTTTTTTAATGAAAGCATTTTGTCAGAAAGTTATCTAAATTTAAAAAAAGTCCTTTTTAACCCAAACATGTTCTTTTGGACAAAAAAATTAATTTTCATGTAAAAAAAACAGCAAGATAGTTAAATTTTTAAATGAAGACATAATTTTTAAACTAAAATTATGAATCTGCAATTTAAAAATATATTACTTAATATTTCAAAGGATATTTTAAAAGCTTGTAAGAAAGTTTTAAAATTATTTCTTTACATGGCTAAGGAAATGTTTATTGATTTTTTTATTTAAAAAAATTAAATTCAAGAGAATATTTAAAGAGATATACAAAGCTTTAAAAAAAGAATTTTTCATTTTAAAAAACCTCTAGAAAAATTCATTTTATATATTTTGAAAAATTTCGAAAAAATGTACTTAGATTTTTGAGAATGTTGAAAATGTGAAAGAAAGAAGATTTTTAAGAATTTTGAAAGGTTGCAAGGGAAGAAAATTTTTCTTCACATTCCTAAGAAAATAAAAAATAATTTTTTGTTCTAAAAATGATTTTTACGAGTATATTTAAAAACAAAGCGAAAATTTAAAAAATTTTTTTCAAATATTTCAAAAGATGTCTATTTAGTTGAAAATTCTTCTTTTCAAGTAAAAATTTCTATTATTTTTTTAAAAATTCGAAAATTTTTTAAAAATGAAAGCATTTTGTTTCAAAGTTACCTTTTTTTTTAAATATTTAAACTTTAAATCAAAAATGTTTATTATCTACCAAATAGAATTGTCTACTAAACTACTGGTATTTTTAACCCAAAAAGAATAATTTCCAACAAAAAAAGTTAAATTTTTAACAAAAAATATTATTTTCAATCCAAAAATGTAATTTTTCAATAAAAAAGTTCATTTTTAGCCAAATAGTAGAAGTTTCGACGAATCTG
This sequence comes from Druon quercuslanigerum, assembly GCA_010014905.2. NCBI lineage: Eukaryota > Metazoa > Arthropoda > Insecta > Hymenoptera > Cynipidae > Druon > Druon quercuslanigerum. The sequence continues at coordinate 1,225 of JAAAKG020028695.1, read as the reverse complement.
CTTGTATTTTCTACCATTTTCTTACCAATTTTCGACAAAAAATTTGAATGAAAAAAATCGTTTGCAACTCAAAAATGTTGTTTTGGACAGAAAAAAGTTGATTTAAAAAAAATAAATTTTTAACAAGATAATTAAATTTTCAAACATAGACATAATTTTTCAAACTAAAATTATGAATCTTCAACCAAAACATATGTTGGTGATATTTCAAAGGATATTTTTAAAAAATGTTGTAAGAAAATTAAAAAAAAAAATTTGTTAGATACCTAAGGAAATGTTGAATAATTTTTTTTTCTTCAAAAATTAAATTTATGAGAATGTTTAAAAAGATTTACAAAGCTTTTAAAAAAAGAATCTGGATGATGTTAAGGCAATTTTTTTTATTTAAAAAAAACTGTAGAAAATTTCAAATAATTTTAGAAGATATTAAATAGTTTAGAAGTAAAAGAAAATTAAATTGGAATATTTTGAAAAATTTCGAAAAAATGTACTTGAATTTCTGAAAATCTTGAAAATGTGGAAAAAAGAAGATTTTTAAGAATTTTGAAAGGTCACAAGGGGTGAAGATTTTTCTTTAGATTCCTAAGAAAATATATAATAACTTTTTGTTTTAAAAATTATTTTTTCAAAAATATTTAAAAAAAAGAGAAACTTTAAAAATATGTTAAAAATATTTCGAAATATTTCTATTCAGTTGAAAATTCTTCTTTTCAAGAAAAAATGTCTATTATTTGGTTAAAAATTCGACCATTTTTTTAAAATGAAATTTGAACAAAAATATTTTTAAAAAATTTTGGAAGATTTCTATTTGGTTAAAAATTCTTCTTTTCAAGAAAAAATTTCTATTATTTATTTAAAAAATCGACAATTTAAAAAAAAAGCATTTTTTTAGAAAGTGATCTATTTTTTTTTAAATATTTGAATTTTCAATCAAAATTTTGTTTTTACCAAATAGAATTGTCTATTAAACTACTGGTTTTTTCAACCGAAAAAGAAGAATTTCAAAAAAAAAAAGTTAAATTTCCCAACGAAGACATGATTTTTTAACTAAAATGATGAATCTTGAACCAAAAAATATAATAAGATTTTTTTTTTATTTTACAAAGAAAGGTTAGAAGTTTACATAATTTACATAATTTTTTAAACTAAAATTATGAAACTTCAATCAAAAAATATATTAGTTGATATTTCAAATTTTTTTATTTAAGAAAATATAATTTAAGAA
>JAAAKG020028694.1:1667-44780 GCA_010014905.2 Druon quercuslanigerum | reverse complement strand
ACCAGACGGCAAGCAACCACCCCCAGGTGGAGATGACCCAGCACCGCAGCAACTGCAGGGCGGAGATGGAAACATGCCTAAGGGAGATGGTCCACCACCTGGACCAGACGGCAAGCCACCACCACCGGGTGGAGATTACCCAACAATGCAGAAACCTCAGGGAGGAGATGGAAAAATGCCTAAGGGAGATGGCCCACCACCTGGACCAGACGGCAAGCCACCACCACCGGGTGGAGATTACCCAACAATGCAGAAACCTCAGGGAGAAGATGGAAAAATGCCTAAGGGAGATGGTCCACCACCTGGACCAGACGGCAAGCCACCGCCCCCGGATGGAGATTACCTACCACCGCAGAAACCTCAGGGAGCAGATTCAAAAATGCCTAAGGGAGATGGTCCACCACCTGGACCAGACGGCAAGCAACCACCCCCGGGTGATGATTACCCACCACCGCAGCAACCTAGTGGAGGAGATGGAAAAATGCCCAAGGGAGATGGTCCACCACCTGGACCAGACGGCAAGCCACCACCCCCGGGTGGAGATTACCCAACAATGCAGAAACCTCAAGGAGGAGATGCAAAAATGCCTAAGGGAGAGGGTCAACCGCCTGGACCAGACGGCAAGCCACCGCCCCCGGGTGGAGATTTTCCACCACCGCAGCAACCTCAGGGAGGAGATGCAAAAATGCCTATGGGAGAATCTAAACTACAGGTCAACCAACCCCCCCAGGGCGGAGATGACTTACCACCGCAGCCACCTCAGAAAGTAGATGCAAATAGTCCTAATGGAGGAGACTACACTCCTCCGCATAAGGGAGAAAGTCCAGCGGAGAAAAAAAAGAAATCTGAAATGCAGAAGAAAAAGAAGGCCGAAGAAGAAAAGAAAAAGAAAGCCCAGCGCGAGAAAAAAAAGAAAGAACAACAGAAAAAAAAACAAAAACAACAAGAAAAGAAAAAACATAAGGAAGAACAAGAGAGAAAGAAGAAAGAGCAACAGCAGAAAAAACAATTCGAACAGGAGAAGAAAAAATACGAACAGGAGAAAAAACAACAAGACGAACAGGAGAAACAACTGCAAGCTGAAATAGAGAAACAAAAACAAGCCGAACAAAAGGTAATACAAAAAATTGAACAGGAGAAACAAAAATTAGAACAGCTAAAGGAAGAAGAACAACGCCAACAGGAGAAAAAACAATATGATCAGCAACAGCAACAAAAAGAATCCGAAAAAGCGAAACAACAGGATGAAATACAAAAGAAACAACGGAAAATTGAACATGTCAAAAACAAATTAGAGGAACTAAAGATAAAACAAGAAGAGATAGTAGCAAAATCATATGACTATTTGAAAACATTAACTAACAACTAGATTCCTGGATAATTCGGAATGCCTGAACCAGTAGGCCGATTCGAATATGGAAGTCTGCAATAAGCGTTTCGCCATCAGAATTCCAGTGGTCAGAGCGTCTGCTATTGAGCATTGTACTATACTTTTTAAGCTTACTTCTACTGTGAACCTATTGTACATTATGTAATATTATAGACAATAAAAACGATATATTATGGGCAATTTATTTTTGGTGATTTTTATTTCGAATAACTTGGTCATTTCACCTATAATAGGATTTTTTAAATAAGAGTTATGATAGTATAATAAAAAAATGGTTTCATTATTTAAAATTAACATAGTACACCGATCTCCCCTGAGAGTCTCTTGAAGGTCTTTATGCTTGGACAGTCTGTGCTTTATCAGAAGTTGTTTACATCGCGCCTCTCCGAACATATGCTCTTTTGAGGTCAGAGACTATGTATGCGTTCTTCAATGTTGACATTAAAAAACACGTTTCATTCTGTGTCGACGAGACCCGAGGCTTTTACAGAATTTTTAGATAAATGTATCTCGCGTTTTGCACAACTTGTGCAAAAAATTATGCATGTTCTTTCATTAATAACGGCAATATAAAAGAAATTAAATCAAGGAGTTCCGAAAAGGATTCCTCGAAGCATCTAATATTATATTTTAAATGTGGTAGCATGTTCGTGTGGCAAAGATGAATTTATTATTTAAAAAATAAGCAGTCTTTAATGACTGACTCAAATCGAATTTTCCATTTTTTACTTTTAAGTCTTTTTTAACACAGTTTTAAAAGAGTTTATTTATCATACGAATACTTTTTCTCAGCTCTTTAATTTTAGCTGCAACTTGGACATGCACCGATTTAAGAAAAACATTTCGCAAGAAATGATGCGAGTATTTTTAATTTAAGAGCTGAAGGTTATGACATGAATAGAGTAAGGTAACACAGATTAGGTGTTCAAATAATTCTAGTTTCTCCGTATTCAAGACCTTACTGGTAAATATGTAATTTTCGTGAAGATGACATAGCCTATATGCAACCGTCAAAATGTGGCACAGTCGCGTTCTTTTATTATGTTTTGTTCTTTGTCAAGTTTACGAAATAAACTCTGAAAATCGGAAATAACCCAAAAATACAAATTCAAGCCGAGAATCACATTCCCAGTTTTAGAGAATATTATTTTCCATTAATGATGATAACAAGGCTGATGAATCTGAATGTTTATCATTGGTTGCTACATTGTATGAATATGAGCTTTGGAGACTGTTTTCCATTTTGTTTATTGATTCACGAAAATTAGGTACATTCCCTTCCACTAATCGTTTAGATCAAAAGTTGTAAATAGGTCGTTTTATTTCTTGATAAAACAGATTTCGAATGTTTCTAAGAGAAAAATTAAGAACAGTAGGTAATAATCTTGACGGAGGCTTCTAAGCATGTATCAGGAAAAAATCAGGTTAAAATGGTTTATTTAACAATGTTATTGAGAGGCTTAGTTTTTCCTCTCAAAATTTCTATTTGGGTTAATTTTGTTAAAAAATAATTTATAAATCATACAGTTATTATTTTTATAAGCAATCATAGTTTCAATTTTAATTGACACACCCCAAATAGAATTGAAAATAACTACTATTAAATAAACAATTTGAACCTGAAATATTTTTTTCTAAAGTAAATTTTGAAGCTTCCGTTAAGATTTTCAGCTATCAATAATAAATTTTTTTTCGATTTTATAAATCTTTTTAAAGACTGACAACTTTTGAGATTGATTGACGCAGAGTACAATTCTTAAAACAAAATTTCACAAGGTGTCTGACAGTCGGTACCGGTGTCAAAAATTACAGATACCGGCGATAATTTTTTTGAGATAATTAAAAATGATTTAGGTTTTATTTTAAAGAATTAATTTTAAGTTTTTAAGATATCTAAATCTCAAGAAAAAAATATGGAAGATTGAGCAATAATGTTTTTTATTTTGCAGGAAAAAATTATAATTAACTGAATTATTTTAAAAGATATTTAAAAGTTTTATATGTTTTGGAAATACTCGAAAATCAGTGAAATTATGAAAGAAGATTGAGAATGATTTCAAATTCTTTCAAATCATTTTCTTAATTTTAGAAAAAGAATTTAGAAGGTTTGAGTCCAATTCCATTAGGTTTAGAATCTTTGAAAAGATTTTTAAATGAATCAAAATTAAGTAATATTTAAAGACGGCTAAACCCGAATTGAGATTTATTGAGGTTTCAATAAAAAATGTTATGAGCTTAAGAGAATACAAAAATTTTCTTTAAATTTCTGAAAAAAATTGAAAATATTTTTACTGAAAAAAAATAATGTTGGTGACTGTTCTTATTTTTTTTATTGAATGATGAAATCTACATACGTTCCATTCCTTTAATTTTATAAATCTAAATTTCTAAATAAGTCATTTTATTTATTCATAAAAGTGATTTCCAACGTTTTTAAGAAAAAAATTGAGAAAAAAGAAAATTTAATTTGGAAATGATTTTTGCAAAGTAGGAAATAATTATTTTCTTACCATTTGGCTTATTTTTAGTGGGAAGAAATTTTTTCCTATTTATTGCTAATAGAATTAGGCAGGGTGTTTGAGAACTTTATTTCTAAAATTCTTTTCCTTTTCTAATAAAAAACGGAATAAAATATTTATTTCAAACACAAATTTTCAAATTTATTAATTTATTTTAAACCAAAAAAAAAATCAGTTCTACTATAAAAGATGGGTTTTCAAAAAATACTTCAATTTTTAAACTAAAAATATAAATTTTCAAAAAAAAAGTATCATAGTTTATATTTAAATCAAAAAGATCAGATTATTAAAAAAAAAAATTCAACCCAAAAAGACGAATTATGAAAAAATAAAGATTTTTCTCTCAAGTAAGATTTAGCATTTTATAAAAATTTTTGTAACTTCAAGCTTTAAAAAAAAATTTATTTCCCACGTAGCTAATGCAATTTTACACAACAAAAATAAAATTTCAAATCTGGAAAATTATTTTTCTTCCAAACAGGAAAATCTTCAACTGCAAAATATCTATCATAAAATAGGCTTTTCCAGTAAAAAGTAAAAATTTCAATTAAAAAGATGAATTTTCAACTAAATATCTTAAACAAAATAGTTGAACATTCAAGAAAGGAGATTAATTTTTAATCAAAAAAGAAGATTTTTTAACAAACCTATTTAATTCTCTACCAAACAGTTGAATTTTTTTCCAAAACAGATAACATTTTTCTCAGCATAGATGAATGTTTACTTAGTTTTTTGTTTTGAATAGTTGAACTTTTATTAAAAAAAGATTCCAGTTCTTTTTTCAAGTTTAAAATATAAATTTAAAAAAAATATAAGAAAAAAAAATTATTTTTATTTAAAAGGAGATATTTTTTTAATTAAAAAGGATAAAAGTTTAAACTTAAACATAAATTAAATATTAAATTGAATTAAATACAAAATAGTTTAATTTTCAAGAAAGGAGCAGAATTTTTAACCAAAAATATGTCTTTTCAACGAAATCGTTGAATTTCCTACAGAAAAGTTGAATTTTATTTAAGAAAGATGAAATTGCTTCTAAAACAGATAAATTTTGAAAAAAAAACTTGAGGAAATAGTTAAATTTTTATCCTAAGAAGATTCAAATTCACTATTAAATACCAAAAGATCTTAAAAAAATAAGTTAATTCTCTTTTAAATCGTTAAATCATAAGGACAATTTTTAGAAAAAAGATTTGAATTTTCATACAAAAAGATTTGAATTGATTTTTCAAAATTGACTTTTTTTAAATTAAACAAAAATTAAATAATAAATAAAATTAAATACAAAATAGTTTAATTTTCAAGAAAGGAGAAACATTTATAACAATAGGTTAATTCTCTTTTAAATCGTTAAATCATAAGGACAATTTTTAGAAAAAAGATTTAAATTTTCATCCAAAAAGATTTGAATTGACTTTTCAAAATTGACTTTTTTTAAATTAAACAAAAAGTAAATAATAAATCAAATTAAATACAAAATAGTTTAATTTTCAAGAAACGAGCAGAATTTTCAACCAAAAAGTATGTCTTTTCAACGAAATCGTTGAATTTCCTACAGAACAGTTGAATTTTATTTAAGAAAGATGAAATTTCTTCTAAAACAGATAAATTTTGGGAAAAAAAACTTGAAGAAATAGTTAAATTTTTATCCTAAGAAGATTCGAATTCACTATTAAATACCAAAAGATTTTTAAACAATAAGTTAATTCTCTTTTAAATCGTTAAATCATGAGGAAAATTTTTAGAAAAAAGATTTAAATTTTCATCCAGAAAGATTTGAATTGTCTTTTCAACAAGAAAATAGGAATTTTAAACAAAAAGTAAATTTTCTAGGAACTCGTAGAGATTTCAACAAGATAGCTACATTTTAATCCAAGAAAGACGAAAATATTTGTTTTTGCCAATTTGTAAAATTTTTCGGAATTAATTAAAAATGATTAAGGTTTTATTTTAAAGAATTTTATTTAAGTTTTTAAGATTTCTACATATGCCGAAAAAAATATGGAAGATTGCGAAATAATTTTTTTTTGATTTGACAGAAAAAAATGGTAGTTAAATAAATTATTTCAAAAGCTATTTAGGAACCTAAGAAGTTTTTAAAATACTCGAAAATCAGTTAAATCATTTTATTAGGTTTATAAGCTTTAGAAATCTTTAAAAATAATTGTAAATTAAAAAATATTCGAAAAAGAATAAACCAAAATTTAGATTCCTAAATATTTCGAACGAAAAACTGACAAGCTTCTTAAAAATATTGAAAGATTTAAAGAGAATAACCAAATTTTCTTTAAATGTCTGGGAAATTTTTAAACAGCTTTTCATTAAAAAATATAATTTTGAGATAATTAGGAATAATTTAAAAATACATTATTGCAACAAAAATTAAAAAATTTTAATATTTAAACATAATCTGAAACTTGTAAAAATTTTAAGACTATATATAAATGTTTGAAGATTTCGAAAAAAAAATTATATAAATTTTTTTTTTTTCTTGAATGTCAATTAATTATCAAAGAATTATTAGAAGAATCAACTTTCCAAATTATTTATTCCAATACTTTTTTGTAATATCTATGTTGTAAAAAAATGTAATTAAATTAAACTGTCAAAATAAAAGATTAAAAATAGTTTTTTTATAGCTCTTCATTAATTAATTATTAATTATTCTCTATTAGCAGTGACATCCCAGGCAGAAAAATTATAAATAGTTTATATATAGTGTGGAGGTTTATGCATAATATTTATTTGGTTTATAAATAAAATGCAATAAACAAATGAATATTGTATGTAATTTTTCACATTATGTATAAACTATGCATCATATTTCCGGCTGGGATTAAAAAATGACATTTAGGAATTATTTATAAATCATGTTGTATTCTTATATTATGTGTAAGAGAATTTCCAGAATTATGATACTTTAAACTGAATGATAACGCGTTATTCTATTGTTTGCACATGATGTTTTTAAAAACATTTCTACGTTGTCCGTCACCTTGTTTTCGTCTGCATTGTTACATTTTATTTAGGCCACATTCCTTTAAAAGGTAATATCATACTAACGAGCGGTACGCTATGGAAAAATTCCGGACTCAGGAAGGGCTGGTATCAGAATGTGTTTAGAAGATTCCCCTTCCGCTGGATAGTGTCTACTATATATATTGCCCATATTTCTAAATAAAAATTATCAGTTACAACGCAAAATTTGAAGAATAGGTATCGTCTCTATCGACAGAAATGAAGTTCGTTTTTACGGCTATGCTTTTAGCATATGCGGTCTCCATTCGTAAGTATAATAACATAATCAACAGTATTTCTTTTCTACCGTCTTTCTAAAAAATATAAACCTGTTCAATAATCCATTTTGTGGCAGCAATTTATACAAATTTTACTCAGCGTCTTTTTTACTTTAATATTTTTTCTTGGTTTATTGATTCCTCGGGAGTAAAGTGGTTATTAGTATTTTTGCTATAGATTGAACAATACTTGGAGAGGATTCTGTTTGAGTAAACTTGTAGTCTTCTTAATTTATTTAATTTATTTTGGTTTCTTACAGAATTATGTTCAGCCTATCCGGCTCCCAGTGCAACTGCTGCGGCACAGGCAAATGCGCAAGTGCAAGTTCAAACTAAAGCCGCAGCTAGCACAACAACAGATGGTAAATCGCAAGCTATAAAAGTGGAAGCAGATGAAGAAAATGCTGAAGAAAATAATGGGACATCGTCGAAATCAAAGGGGGATGAAAAATCTTCCCAAGAAGCCGCCCAGTCACAGAAAACAGCTTCAACTCAGGAAGGAGCCCAAGGAGGAGATGCAAAATCAGCCGAGGGTGCTGAGAAAGAAGATGCTCAATCACAGAAAGGGGGAGATGACAAATCAGCTCAGGCTAACCAGAATCAAGCTGCACAGCAACAGAAAGGTGGAAATGGAAAAGCAGGCCAAGTTTCTGAGAAAGAAGATTCTAAGCAAAAGAAAGGTGGAGATGGAAAATCAGGCGATAATTCTGATGATGACGATGACCAGAAACAGGAAGAGGGAGACGAAAAAGCAGACCAGGGTTCTGAAAAGGGCGATGATCAGAAACAGAAAGGTGGGAATGCAAAATCAGCCCAGGGTCCTCAGAAAGAAGGTGCTCAGCAACAGAAAGGAGCAGATGCAAAAGCAGCTCAAGCTTATCAGGCTCAAGCTGCTCAGCAACAGAAAGGTGGAGATGCAAAATCAGCCCAGGGTGCTCAGAAAGAAGATGCTCAGCAACAGAATGGTGGAGATGATAAATCAGACCAGAGTGCTCAGAAAGAAGATGCTCAATCACAGAAAGGAGGAGATGCAAAATCAGCTCAGGCTTATCAGGCTCAAGCTGCTCAACAACAGAAAGGTGGCGATGCTAAATCAGCCCAGGGTGCTGAGAAAGAAGATGCTGAGCAACAGACAGGTGGAGATGAAAAATCAACTCAGGGTGCTCAGAAAGAAGATGCTCAGTCGCAGAAAGGAGGAGATGCAAAATCAGCTCAGGCTTATCAGGCTCAAGCTGCTCAACAACAGAAAGGTGGAGACGCAAAATCAGGTCAGGCTTATCAGGTTCAAGCTGCTCAGCAACAGAAAGGTGGAGATGCAAAATCAACTCAGGGTGCTCAGAAAGAAGATGCTCAGCAACAGAAAGGTGGAGATGATAAATCAACTGATGATTCTGAGCAAGAGGATGATGAGAAACAGAAAGGCGGAGATGCCAAAGCAGCCGGGGGGCCTCAGAAAAATAATGCTGAGCAACAAAATCAGGCGGAAACAGGTGAAGTAGATGAAGTAGAGGCAGGTAGAGATACTCAACAGAAAGGAAAGGAGCAGAAAGCTGGACAAAGTCAAACTAAGGATGATGGCAAATCTGAATCTGAATCTGCCCAGGGAGAAAAAGGAGGAGATGCTCAAAAAGCTTCATCTCCGCAAGAAGATGCATCTAAGACATCTGGTCAGGCTGCAAACGCTGAAAGTATTCTGAAAGCTGAACAATACAAAAAAGCTGAAGAGGATAAAAAACAAAAGGAACAGGAGAAAAAGCGGAAAGAGGAGGAGAAGAAACAGAAAGAAAAGGAGAAACAGCAAAAGAAAGAAGAGGAGAAAAAACGTAAAGAACAGGAGAAAAAGCAGAAAGAACAGGAGAAAAAACAGAAAGAACAGGAGAAAAAACAGAAAGAACAGGAGAAAAAACAAAGAGATGAACAGAGAAAGAAACAGAAAGAACAGGAGCAGAAACAGAAAGAACAGCAGAAAAAACAGAAAGAACAAGAGAAAAAACAGAAAGAACAAGAGAAAAAGCAAAGAGAAGAGCAGCAGAAAAAACAGAAAGAGCAGGAGCAAAAGCAAAGAGAAGAACAGCAGAAAAAACAGAAAGAACAGGAGCAAAAACAGAAAGAACAGATGCAAAAACAGAAGGAGCAGGAGCAAAAGCAAAGAGAAGAACAGCAGAAAAAACAGAAAGAACAGGAGCAGAAACAGAAAGAAGAGGAGCAAAAAAAGAAAGAAGAAGAGATGAAAAAACAGTATGAGCAGGAGCAAAAACAAAGAGAAGAAGAGATGAAAAATATACAAATAAGCGTAAAAGTTTAGACGTCTTGGATCATTCGGAAACCTTGAAGAATTTGAAGAAACATCTTACATAACCAGAACAGTTTGAAAAAGTTGAAAATAATTCTCTATCACAGTTTCGAATATTCAGAACGTCCACAATTGAGCTTTTTACTATAATTTGTTAATCTTATTACTTACATTAACCTATTGTAAATCATGTAATATTGCAGAAAATAAAAATATTATCTATTGGAAATTTGTTATGTTTTTTTCAAACAATGCGATAATTTCATTTGAAATTTCTTTAGTAATAGAAAAGTAAGTTTAAGAATAAAAAAGTGGGAAATTCCGAAACACGCTTGTCGAAGAATTTTTTTAATCTTGTAGCTTGTTTGTGGGGCAACGTTTAATGTCAAATGATAGGCTCAAGAACGACTAAATAGGGATCAGACCACTTCCGTAATTCTTTCTATGTGGAACTAACTGGCCTCTTCCAACTCGTTGCCTCCTCCTTAACCTCCACCACTACTCAGAGGTCCGCCCACAACGCGTGCTCATACATTCTCTTGTTTTCTTGAATACTCCCAGGACTGCTGATGCCCGTGACTATCGGTAATGTTTTCTTTATACTAACTACTAATCAGAAAGTTACCGAATTTTAACGAATTTAGTTTTTTTTTCAATTTTTAGTTCTGCCCGATACCAAATATTGGCCCCACTTTTACGCTCCAAGTGGAACTATTGGCCCTGCTTTGCGGCTGCTTATTTTACTAGATCCTAAAGATATTTTTATTTTGTTTTTTTTTCTATATAAGATTTAGCCCCTACATTGAAAGTGTATTCATTTTTATTTTTTATCCAATTTTCGAATAGGTATTGATGTGTTAAAATTTTTAGCGGTGAAAGTTTCGCTGAATTAAAATCTGAAATAATTTATTTGATGATTCCATGGAAGATGTATTTGTGAAAATTGAATTTAGATACTCATTCCAAAACAACACACAAACTTACAAAAATGACATTATGGAAATAAAGGTATTTCAGAAATAAATAGACTTGCATTATACAAATTTTTATTACTGAAATGAAAAAAATTAAAGTTTAATCTGTAATTAATTGAATATTTTTAAAAAAATATTCATCTGATAATTAATTAATGACTTGATAAAATTAAAAGCATTAAAGAAGAAAGAAAGAAAAGAAGAAAGAAATTGAAGAAATTAAATAAAAAAGAAAGAAAGAAATTAAAGCTCAATCTTTATGTTATTTAATATTGTAAAAATATTAAATAGCTTATAAGTTATTGATAAGTTTATAACATAAAAATCATTTTTAGTACATCATTAAAATGATTTTTATTCTAAATTTTTTAGAAAATTTGAGTTATTTATAACATTTTAAACTATTCCAGAAAAAAAGTTTATCCTATCTAATTAAAGGAAATTACAATTCGAGCCTTATGTAATTTAATATTCTGAAAATATCAGGTAATAATTATTTAATGTATTTATTATTTTAAAAAGCATCAAAGAATCATTTTCATTCAGACTTTCAAATAATTTTTATTCTACTTTTTATTTTTTATTTTCACTTTCATTCCTGAAAAATTTAATTTATTAGTAAAATCTTATACTAATTTAAGAACAAGTTAAAACACATAAAAATTTAAATTTAAAAACTGAATGAAAATACCTATTTAACAACATCAGAATCATTAAAAAAATGTTTTGTTATTATATTCAATTGTATAAACATCGAATAAATAATCAGTTTATTGCACCTAATTTTTAGATACTAAATTTTAATCTTTATTTACTTTAGTATTTAAAAAAAACTGTTCAACTCATAATTAATTAATTTTTTCACAATATGAGAAGAATTTAATTATAACTTTCACTAAAGCATTTAAATAATTTTTACCTAATATATTTTTTCAAATTTGAGTTTTAATTTTTCAAAATTTGATTTATTATTAATATTTTAAACTAATTCCAGAAATCATAAGTTGTGATAGAATAAATTTGCATTTAATTATTTTCATTGAATTATTCTAATCATTTTTAAATTACATTTTCTTTAAATTTGAAACAGAATTTCTATACGTTTAATTTATTAATCGCATTTGAAACTAATTTCGAAAAAATTCAAATTATTTACTTATAACTTTAAAACTGAATTTAGATACTCTTTTTACTTCACAAACATCAGAAAACTCAGAAAATTTAATAAAGGTGTTCTGAAGAATAAACAAACATGTTACTTAATTTAAATTTAAATTCATGTTACTTAATTGTAAACATCTGAAATTAAATCTTTATGTAATTTAATATTGTTATTAAAATTAATAAACTAAAAATTAATTAAATAGTTCAAGCAATTATTTTCGTTGAAAAAATTAAATTATACATAATTCTATATATTTTTTTGAATATAAATTAAAATTTCTGAATAAACATGTAAATAATTTTCACTGTTAACATTTTTTAAATTTAAATTTACTTTGTTTAACTTTATTTATTTATAACACACAAACTTACAAAAATTACATAATTAAAATAAAGGTGTTTCAGAAATAAATAAACTTGTATTATACAAATTTGTATTACTTAAATGGACAAAATTAAAGATTAATCTGTAGTTAATTAAAAATTGTAAACAAAATTATTAAGCTGATAACTAATTAATGACTTGATAAAATTAAAAGCAATAAAGAATAATCTTTTTACTTCAAAAGAATCAGAAAAATCATAAAATTTAATACAGGTATTCTAAAGAAAAAATAAACTTTTATTGTCAAAGTAAGATTTAATATTGATTTACGTAATCTGAAACTACATAATCAATTCATGTGACTTAATTTATAATATCTCAAATTAAATTTTTATGTAACTTATTATTTTTATGAAAATTAATCAAATGAAAATTCAATAAATAGTTAAAGCAATTATTTTCGTTAAAAAAATCAAATTATATATAATTCTATATATTTTTTGAATATAAATTTCAATTTCTGAATATCTTTATTTCTTTTGAATTAATCCCAGAAAATTGAAGTTTTAACAGAATTTTTATATAAATGTTCCATAATTTTAAAACAAAAAAAGCATTAAACCATTATTTTAAATAAAATCTCAAATAATTTCAAGATTTAAAATATTATTTTCATCGAAACATTTAAATAATTTTTACTTATAATATTTTATAAACTTGAACTTGTCTTTGTTTAACTTTATTTCATTATAAGCTTTTAACTAATTCGATAAAATATGAATTTTACTAGAATGTATTAATAATTAATTATTGAAGAAATGACATAAAAATTATTTATGAATTATATAATAATAAATTTATGTGACTTAATTGAAAATAATTTATATTTAGTTTTTTGAAAAAAAAATCAATCAGTGAATAGTTAGTTAATCAATTCATTATATGAGGAGCATTAATAAATTATTCTCTTTGAAATATCAAAATAATTTTTACCCTATATTTTGCTGAAATTTTGAAGTGTTAATAATCTTTTAAAATAATTCCATAAAAACTTAAAACATATTGACATATAATTCTGAAGATGGGATTCAGATAATTATTTCAAAAACAATAGGGAAAATTATAAATAAAAAAAACCTTAAAATCATTACCTATAAAAATTAAAGATTATTTATTATTTTTTTTTTAATATTAATTTTGAGAGAATATTCAAAAAGATTTAGAAAGATTTACAAAATTTTCAAAAATGAATGTGAAAGAGTAAGGAAATTTTAATCAATTGGGCAGGATTCTAAAAAAATTTCATTAAAAATTCGAATCATCTTGAAAGCTGTTTAGAAGTTCTGAAAAAAATTTGTAAATAATAAAAAAAATATTTTAAAAGTAAAACAGCATGAAAAGGTTTCAAGATCTTTACATAAAATTTTTAAACATTTAAGGGATTTTTAAACTATTTAAAATTAAAATAACTTTTAAAATTATATAATTTTGCTAATCTTATAATGGATAAAAGTGAAACAAATTTTAATTAGCCGTTTAACTGCATCTAATATCAAATTTTTTAGTTAAAAAGTGTCAGTAGCTTCCTTTCTTCACTTTTAATCATTTGAATACAGAATTTTTGAAATAAAAAATTTAATTTTCGTGTTATTGTCATTTTTTATCTAATTTTTATTTTTTTTAATGTGAAATCTTTCTCTAGAACTTGTATTAACTTGTGGAATTTTTCAATAAAATAGTTTGCTGTTTGAAATGATTTATTAGTTTAAATCTTTGAATAAAAATCAGAAAATTGTAGGATATTACATTGAAAATTAATATAAACAATCAACAACAAGATTTCTGTAATAAGAATCCATTTTTTGAAATTAGTTTTTCTCAAATGTCGTGCTTTTTCACAAATATTTATTCTTAGTGAAGTAATAAATAATGGAAATTAACAAAAATCATTGTTTGAACAATTTATTATCATTGTTAATAATACTCTTTGCTTTATGATAGAATGTTACGGGTTTTTTTCTGAAATATTTAACTGCTTGCCTATTTTTCATCATTTTTGTTGCTTACGACTATCGTTATCCAATGTTTTCTCTCTTTTCCCAACTTTGAAAAAACTTAATTATGTAGAAAATTCAAAGCATATTTCAAATATCAGTTTTATCTCAGAAAAATATATTCACAAAAAAATTATTTATTTAAAATATATATTTGTCTAATGTGTATTTATTATATTTTAATAACAAATAAGACGAAGCAATTTTAAAGATATAAGAATAAACCACAACTATCAGGTATTAGTATAGCTTAAGATGTTCATAAATAACAATGATTTGTTTAAACAACTATTTTTTCTTAATCTAATTAATTATGAAGTCACTTCTAATGAAAAATTTACAAATAGTTAAAAAATTTTCAAAAGAAATGCAACATTCTACCATTAAGCGAAAATAATATTATTAACAATAATGATCATTTGTTTAAACAATCACTCTTGCAAACTTCATGAACTATCAATGAACTATCAACTATCACCTTACGTAAATTGAAAATTTGGCAACAATTAGAAATTTTTTGAAAATACTATGATTTTCTAACTCTATTCTGTCAGAAAATTGCTAAAAACAATAATAAATTGTTTAAACAATTTATATACGCGTATAATTATCAATATGAAATGGCATTTTATGTACCATAAACAATTTACATTTAAAAACCCGCATTAAAAATTATAATTAGCGGCAAAACCGCGCAAAACCCATTTTTTCATTTATGAGTTTTTTTTTATTCTGAAAGTTGTTTACAAAAAAAATTTTGTAGCAGGTTTATTTATTTAATTTAGCATTTTTTTTATATATTTTACTTTGCATTGCCGCAACCAGAAAATTTTAACGCGTTACCGTTAACTTTACTTGACAAGATGACGCTTTACCGTTACCGTTACAAAAAAATAAAATTTTTTGGTACTTCTTTAAAAATAACACGTTACTGTCAAGCACTGAGTGTAACTGATCTGCGAATTAAAAATAAGAAAAAATTTCACCCAATGATTCAGACTTTTCCACTTTAAGTAGTTATGTAATTCATAGACAGACAATATACAGGTCCATCAAGCTAGCACCTCCACAAATCAAATTCCCAAATTTCTTTGTATTTGAATTTTTTTAGGGGGCATTTTTTTAAATTTTATTTCCGATTCTTGGGCTCCACTAGTATTTATAAAAATTCAAATTTCGAGTGGAGGTGCTGGCTTGAATCAAGACAGAAACTCCACTATATAAAAATTTTAAAAAAAAATCAAAGACGTCAGAATTTTAAGCACTTTGGGGCTTTTTTTAATTAGTAAAGTAAAAACTATTAACAGTTAACACAAAATTTTTTGTAAACAATTTAATATTTTTTGTACCTATATTATCTTAGATAAGTGATATAAAGTAGCTGTTTTTAATAAGTCTACCACAACAAAAATTATTTTTAAAATAATATTGTTGTTTTGAGTGAAATATTTTCGTTCTTTTCCCAACTTAAAAAAAACTTAATTATATAGAAAATTTGAAGGATATTTCAAATATCAGTTTTAATCCAGAAAAATATGTTCACAAAAAAATTATTCATTTAAAATAAAGATTTGTCTAATGTGTATTTATTATATTTTAATAACAAATAAGACAAAGCAATTTTAAAGATTTCAAAATAAACTACAACTATCAGGTATGAGTATAGCTTAAGATGTTTATAAATAACAATAATTTGTTTAAAAAACTATTTTTGCTAAATCTAATTAATTGCTAAGTAATTTCTAATGAAAAATGGACAAATATTTCAAAAATTTACAAAAGAAATGCAACATTTCACCATTCAGCAAAAAGGTTATTATTAACAATAATGATAATTTGTTAAAAAATCACTCTTGCAAACATTAATGAACTATCACCTCATTCAAATTGAAAACTCGGCAACAATTGGACATTTTTTTAAAAATCTCAATTCTGTCAGAAAATTGCTAAAAAAATTGTTTAAACAATTTATATAAGCTTCTAATTATCAGTACGAACTAACATTTTATGTACCAGAAACAATACACATTAGAAAAACCACATCAAAAATTATAATTAGAGCCAAAATCGCGCAAAACCCATTTTTTCATTTATGGGTTTTTTTGGATTCTGAATGTTATTTACGAAAACTTTTTTTTATTCAAATGCGTGTTAAACTTTGTGGGACTTGTGAATTTTACGAATATAATTTTATATTAAGAATTTATTTTTCTACGGATTCGAACAAATTTCCGGTAACATGCGCTACTTTGCATTGCCGCAAAAAAAAAGAAATTGTAACGCGTTAGCGTTAACGTTACTTAAAAAATTAACGCTTTACCATTACCGTTACAAAAAAAGCAAATTTTTTGGTAACGCATTAAAAATAATCGGTTACTATCAAACACTGTGTGTGTGATCTGTGAAATAAAAATGAAAAAAATTGCACCCAATCATTCGGACTTTTCCACTTTAAGTAGTAATGAAATTCATAGACAGACAATATACAGGTCCATCAAGCTGGCACCTCCACAAATGAAATTCCCAAATTTCTTTGCATCGGAATTTTTTTTAGGGGGGCATTTTTTGGGCCTAATTTTTTATTTTTGGGCTCTACTACTTTTTATGAAAATTTAAATTTCGAGTGGAGGTACTGGCTTGAATCAAGCCAGAAACTCCACTATATAAAAATTGAAGAAAAAAATCAAAGACGTCAGGTTTTTGAGCATTTTTGGGCTTTTTTTAATTTGTAAAGTAACAATTAATAACAGTGACACAAAATTTTTTTAAAACAATTTAATATTGTTTGTACGTGTCTTCACTCAAATAAGTGATAGAAAGTAGCTGTTTTTAATAAGTCTTCCACAACAAAAATTATTTTTAAAATAATATTGTTGTTTTGAATGAAATATTTTTGCTCTTTTCCCAACTTTAAAAAAACTTAATTATGTAGAAAATTTGAAGAATATTTGAAATATCAGTTTTTTTTAGTAAAATATATTCACACAAAAAATATTATTCAAAATATAGATTTGTCTAATTTTTATTTATTATTATTTATTAATTAAGAAGACGAAGCAATTTAAAATATTTTACAATAAACCACAACTATCAAACATTAGTATAGCTTAAGATGTTTATAAATAACAATTATTTGTTTAAACAACTATTTTTGCTAAATCTAATTAATTATTACGTCACTTCTAATGACAAATGGAAAAATAGTTAAAATTTTCAAAAACGATGCAACATTCTACCGTTGGGCGAAAAGAATATTATTACCAACAATGATAATTTGTTTAAACAATCACTCTTGCAAACATTGATGAACAATCATTCACTTAAATTCAAAATTCGGCAACAATTGGAAATTTTTTGAAAAAGCGATGACTTTATAACTCTATTCTGTCAGAAAATTAATAAAAACAATAATAAATTGTAAAACAATTTATGTAAGCGTCAAGTTATCAGTATGAAATGGAATTTTATGTACCATAAACAATTTACAGTTAAAACCCGCAATAAAAATTATAATTAGCGCCAAAATCGCGCGAAATCCATTTTTTCATTTATGGTTTTTCTGGATTCTGAACGTTATTTACAAAAACTTTTTTTTGCCAGAAATATATCTTAAACTTCATTAGGCTTGTGGAACCTACAAAAATAATTTTCTTTCAAATAATTTATTTTTCTATATTTTACTTTGCATTGCCGCAACCAGAAAATGGTAACGCGTTACCGTTAACGTTACTTAAAAAAATAACGCTTTACCGTTATCATTACAAAAAAAAGAAATTTTTTGGTTACGCTTTAAAAATAACACGTTACTGTCAAACACTGAGTGTAACTGATCTGTGAAATAAAAATGAGAAAAAATATCATCCAATCATTCAGACTTTTCCACTTTAAGTAGTAATGGAATTCATAGACAGACAATGTACAGGCCCATCAAGCTAGCACCTTCACAAATGAGCTCCACTAATTTTTATGAAAATTAAAATTTCAAGTGGAGGTTCTGGCTTCAATCAAGCCAAAAACTCCACGATATGAAAATAAAAGAAAAAAAATCAAAGACGTCAGAACTTTGGGCATTTTTGAGCTTTTGAACGCACCAACAACTAATTTTCAAGAACTACCCCTACTGAACATAAAACTACCCCTTATTTAAAAACTCAAAGTCGGAAAAAACAAAGAATACGAGAATTTTGTGCTTAATTTGGGCTGTCGAATACAAAACGCAACATTTTCAAAAACCACCTTCATTTTCAAAAAACGACCCTTATTTTCAAAAAACCACCCCCGTGTAAAAAATAAAATCTGCAAATCACAAAATGCCCCAGATTTTGGATTTATGTTAGGCTTTGGAATAAAAAACACAAAATTTACAAAACTCCCCTTATTTGTAAAAAAAACACTGCGATTATTAGAAACTTAAACCTTGAAAAACACAATAGAAAGTAGTGTTGTGCCCTTCATAAAAATTCAAAAAGAGCATTTTCTAATTTTGTGAGACAGTTTTTTGCGAAACGAAACATTTTTATGTGTGGCTATTTAGTCAAGAAAAGAAAAACGTTGCTTTTTTAAATTCCTACAATATTATCGTAACTTGAATTTTCTTGAAAAATCGAAATTTGAAATTTCGATCGCACAAAAAATAATGAAAAATTAAAAATTCTATTTCGCGGCCTCACTGTTTAGGATACGAAAAATAATCATAAAAAAGTAGTTTTTTCTTTCATAAGAAAAAATTTTTAATAGATTAATTAAATTTTTAGATGAAAGACATAAACTACGTAAGAAATAAGGACAAAAGTTGTTCACCTAAAAAAGAGCTACAAATTTGTTAAAAATAATTTTTGGTAGGCTGCTTTATTTTTTATTTTAATTGTCAAAATTGACATTGATAACATAAAATTAAATTTTTGGAAACATGACATTGGGCAGAAAACAATTAATTAATTAAAGTTGTATAACCAAAAAAGATCTAATAATGTGTTACAAATAATTTTTTAATAGGACATGCAGATTTTCTGTTAATCCTAAAAAATAAGAATAAAAATAAAAAGAATTAACTTTTAGAAAAACAACACAATCTATGAAAAAAATTAATAGAAAAAATGAGACATTAAAAAAGAGCTAAAACTTTATCATTAACAAATTTTTGATAAGACCGGAAAACCAGGGAAACCTGAAGTGACCATCAATTTTTTAAGATTGGGAAACGCTGGTAACTGATAGTAAATTTAATTTTCCGAAAAGAAATTTTACAAATTTTTAGAAGAAAAATTTTTCAAGTTCAATTTCAACAGTTTACTGAATAATTAGTTAAAAATTCTTAATTCGAAAATCTTTTACTGAAAAATATTCCATTTTAGATTTTTATTTTTAGGCTTACATTTCGAATATTTAAATTGACAAAATGATTTAAAATCCGTTCAGAATTTAAGAATTTACAGTTTTTAAAGACAAATGTTTAATTTATAAGTAAAATTGTTGAATTTTTATGTAAAATAACAATTAAACACTTATTATTTGTAGACAAAAATTTATTAATTTGAGAAGATATTAAGAAGTTTTAAACAGATTCAAAATTATCAAGAAATTTTTTTTAAATTTCCCTAAAGTCTTCCAGATTATTTTCAGACGAGGTTAAAAATGTTTTAAAATCTTTTTAAATATCTTCTAAAAATAATTTTTTAACGTGAAAAGTCATTTTTAATTTTCCTAAGATTCCTAAGAAAATGTTGTGATTCTTTTAAAGCCTTTCACACTCCTTAAAAAGCTTCTAAATTTTTTGTTCGAAATCTGAAAAAGTATAGATTTTGTTTTTAAATTAGACTATTAATTTAAGTTTTGAATTAATATTAAATTTATTCAAAATTTCTAAATTTTTCATCAAATTGCTAAAATTTCTTCTACAAACAATAAATGTTTATTTGTTGTTTATAAATAAAAACTTTTTTAAAAATTTTAAAAAATTTACAGGATTTCTTCAAAATCCTGGGAAAAAATAAATTCATTTTAAAAGATATTTAAAAGTTCTGGAAAAGTTTCAATTCTAATTTTAGATTTGAAATAATTTAAAATAAATTCTAGAATTCTGAAGATTTTGAAAAAAAATTTTGAAGCTTTTCAAGGATGTTCAAATTATTTAAAATTTAAAAAATTTAACTTCTAATTTAAGAAATATTTAGTTAAAAAAAATTAAAATGTTCAATGTTTAATTTTTCTGCGTGAAATTCTTTAAAATAATATGATGTTCAAAAATTTTAAATACGTTGATTGATTTTTTAATTTAGGGTTTGAAAAAGCCAAAAATACTAAATTTTGTACTTTTAAATTTTCATTTAATTTTTTTTAATCTTTAATTTAAAATTTTTTAAAAATATTTAAAAATAAAATAATTGAACTTATGGAAAAGGACACAAGTAGCAATATAATGTTTAACAACAAAATTGTTTTTCTTATAGGATGTCCACTAATTTAACTGATAAAAAAAGACACTAAAAATACGAAATATGAATCGCTTAAGCCGAATGAGCCTTAACGAAAGAGAATTCACAATCGTTCAATTACACAGCTCATTCCCAAAGAATAAGAAAATTTGTTTAACAAACAATTATATAATTAACGACAATTTTCTTTTTAAATACTTAATTACTATATCAGAAAAATAAATTATTAATTTAAATCAAGTGGTTTTTTTCATCGACGCTAATTTGCAATAAACAGATGTCATTTCACAGCATATCATGATATACTCACGACAAACGTCTCCATAATTAGAGACTAAATCAGATAGAATAAATTATGCGAAATGAGGCTATAATTTGTGCAAATTATAAATGTTGCTATCAGATCTGGACATAAAGTGCGTTCCAATATATTTTTATAAGTACATTAATGCGGCGACTCAATTAAAGCATCGATGTACGATAGAAAACTTGAAGCTAATCCATGTTAATTGAGCAATAAACACTAAGATTAAATCATAACTGCCACACTGAGGCGATTAAACGAAATGTCTTTTAAATCATACAGAGAATTTTTAATGAATCTTAACTGACCTCTTAAATTTTAAGACACCAAAGGAATTTTTTGAAAAGTTTTTTTTAATAAGGTTCATTCCTAATTAAACCGAACGCATTTTCATTTATAAGTTCCCTAATAAGACCTTTTCAAGGTCCAAAATCAGGAATTTAAAAAATTATACATTATTTATAAATAATTATTAATTTAGATTTTCTTCACTATTTGATGATTTCCCATCATTAAAAATTACTGGTGACATCATTTAAGGATATAAGGGGAAAAAGATTTCCTTCTGCCTTTATTCACACGGGCGACTTTTTTATATAATTTGTTTAGAAAATTAATAAAAAGTATCGTATGATAATTTTTCATTGCTAAACACCGTTTGCGTTATAATTTGAGGATATTTAAGAAAAAAGGCGATTTCTTTCGGCCTTTAACTGTCCACACTAAGCATTTGTTTATACAATTTGTTTATAAAATTTTTAAAAAAATGTCGTATGATAACTTTTTATTATTAAACATCACTGGCGATAGAATTTGAGGGAAATTATAGGAAGGAACGATGTTTTTCTGCCTTCAAATGTCCACACTAGGCATTTGTTTATTTAATTTGTTCATAAAATAAAATAAAAATTATCGGATGATCATTCTCTAATACTAAACATCAATAGTAACATAATCTGGGGGAATTTAGACAAAAAGCAATTTCTTTCGGCCTATAAATGTTCACACTGGGCATTTGTTCATGTAATTTGTTTATAACATCTACAAAAAATGTAGAATTTTAATTTCCCATCATTAAACATCACTGGCGACATAATATGAGGAAAATTCAAAGAAAAAAATATTTCTTTTCACCTTTAAATGCTCATACTGGTAATTTGTTTATATAGTTTGTTTATTAAATTAATAAAAAATGTCAGATGATAATTTTGTGTTACCTAACATCACTGACATCACATTTTGAGAAAATTTAAGAGAAAAAGCGATTTATTTCGGCCTTTAAATATCCAGACTGTGTATTTGATTATACAATTTGTTTATAACATTAATAAAAAATATCGCATGATAATTATCTATTATTTAACATCACTAGCGATAGAAATAGATGAAAATTAAGAGAAAAAACTATTTCTTTCTGCTTTTAAATGTCCACACTAGCCATTTGTTTACATAATTTGTTTATAAAATCTGTATAAAATACCGAATGATAATTTTACATCATTAAACGTCACTGGCGATATAATATTCGGAAAATTCGAAGAAAGAAATATTTCTTTCTACCTTTTTCTACACTGGTCATTTGTTTATATAGTTTGTTTATGAAATTTATAAAAAACATCAGATGATAATTTTCTGTCACTTTATGTCACTGCCATCACATTTTAATCAAATTAATTAGAAAAAGTGATTTCTTTCGGCCTTTAAATATCCAGAATGTGCATTTAATTATACAATTTATTTATAACATTATTAAATAATATCGTATGATAATTTTCCAGTATAAAACATCACTAGCGATACAATTTGATGAAAATTAAGAGAACAAAATATTTCTTTCTCCCTTTAAATGTCCACACTAGCCATTTGTTTATATAATTTGTTTATAAAATCTATAAAAAATATCGGATGATAATTTTTCTTTATTAAACATCTCTGGCGACATAATATGAGGAAAATTCATTTTAAAGAATATTTCTTTTTGCCTTTATATGCCCACACTAGTCATTTGTTTATATAATTTGTTTATAAAATTGATAGAAAATATCAGATGATAATTTTTTATTAATTAACATCACTATCGATAGAATTTGATGAAAATTAAGAGAAAAAACTATTTCTCTCTACCTTTAAATGTCCACACTGGCCATTTGTTTAAAAAATTTGTTTATAAAACTCATAAAAAATTGCATAACAAATTTTGATGATTTAGTATTATTTTTTTGATTTTAGCAACTAATTTAAACAGAAAAATTTACTTTGTAATCGAAGAATTCAGAGTGCAGACTATTTGTTAATTTAATTTATTTATAACAATTAACTTAAAAATGTATTTTTTGCTTTACACTATCCCAGTGCAGAAAGTCTGGCAATGCTGATCAGAGAAAAAATTTGTTTTACGAAGAAAAACAAAAACAACGAAAAAATCTACTTGCATTCAAATAAAAGTTTAAACAGAAAAGAATTAAAACATCAAGTCACATAAATCTCTCAAAAATTAATTGATGAATTTTTCTTTAAAAAAATTACAAATTGGCTAAGAAATTCCAGCTACAAGTTATTTTCAACCACGTTTTTTTATTTTATCCCACTATGGGGTCGAACAAAATTATATATAGAAGTTTATTTATTCTTATTTAGCCCCATAAGATTTAACATGTGTTTCCCGTAAGAAATTTTTTTTTGTAAATTTTATTTGGAATCCTCAATATTATAGAATACGAATGAAATATCAGTTTTCAAATGTCCCAAAAAAACCCCATCAGTGGAAAAATGGATTTTTGCGAGATTGTGGCGCTAATTCATAATAAAAATTAGACTTTTAAACAAATTGTTTAAATAATTTGTTATTGTTCTTCGAAATTTTCTGACAGATTAGAGTTACAAAGTCGCGTTTTTTTAACAATTATCAAATTCTTGTCTAATTTTCAATGTGAGTGAGGCGATAGTTTATCAATTTTAACAAGACAGACTGTTAAAATAATTTATTATTATTGCTTATAATTTCTTTTTGCCTAATTTTAGAATTTCCGTTTTTTGAGAAACTTTAAACTCTTTTGCTATTTTTTATTAGAAGTGACTTTTTAATTAATTAATTTTTGCAAAAATAATTGTTTAAACAAATTATTTGTATTTATTAATATTTTAATTTATATCAGTGCCTGATAGTTGCAGTTTTTCTGGAAAGTTTTAAATTTCTGTCCTTTTGTCACTTACTGAGGTAATAATTAATTAAGTTTAGGTAAAATGTTGTTTAAACAATTTTATATTGTTTATAACTATCATCTCTAAGCAAGTGCTGGAAAATTGTCGCTTTTTATAAAATTTTTAATTTTTCTTCGCCTTCTTAATTATTAAAAAATAATTAATAAACCTTAGATAAAACTGTATTTTAAAAAATCTCTTTTTTAGTAAATATATTTTTCTGAAATCAAAAAATATTATTTGAAAAATAATTTTAAATGTTAAACATTAGAGAAAAAAATAGAAAATTTCTAGCGCTTATCTAAGATAAGATAGTTATAAACAATAATAAATTATTTAAGCCACTTTTATGTTAACTTATATTAATTATTACGTTCCTAAGTGGAAAAAGGCAGAAATTTCAAAATGTCAGAAAACATTGATATGGATACAGATAGTCATAAGCAACAATAATTTATTTAAACAATTATTTTTTCTTAAATAAAGTAAATTTGAAGTCACTTCCAATGAAAAATAAACAAACAGTTAAATATTTCACGTAAAAAGGTAACATTCTGCCATTAAGCAAAGAATATTTTTATTGATAGTAAAAATGAATTGTTTAAACAATGAATTTTCTTGACAATAATTAATTATTTATCTTATTTTAATTGACAATTGGACCAACACTGAAATCTTTGTTTGAAAACTGCAATTTTCAAAAATTATTCTGATAAAATATCATTTGCAATGATAAATTGTTTAAACAATAATTAATGTCAAAATAATTGAAGTATTACCTTCCCCCTTTAATGAGCAATTGGACAAAAAATCGAAAATTGCTGAAAACCCCGTGACTTTCTAACACTATTCTGGGAGAAAAATGCTGAAAACAATAATAAATTATTTAAACAATTTATTTAAGTACCTAATTATATGTGTAAGGTGGTATTTCATGTACAGAAAACAATTGGCATTAAAAACCGCAAAGAAATTATAATTAGCGACAAATTCTCTTACAACCCTTTTTTTTCTTTATAGGGTTTTTTTGGGACCCTATAAAACAGTCATATTTAAAAATGTAAATTTTATTCATATTTGATTCAGCTAATACTAAGGATTCTAAATCAAATTTTCAAAAACGTATTTTTTTATGGGAAATACGTGTTAAACTTTATGGGGGTTACGACACCTTAAATATCGTTTTCTTTTTTGTTAAGTGGATTTCTGTTTGCACAGATTCGAATAAATTTCCGGCCGTTATTCCTGAAAATTCGCAAAAAAATTTCGAATTCAGATTTTTCTAAACGTATTAATAGATTAAATTAAAAAAAGCTTAAAGGCAAATTCAGCATTTTTTATTTATTTAGCCGAATTATAAATATAATATTGAGTTTAATGAAAATTTTTGATTTTTAAGCAAATGTACCAAATTTCTAAAAAATTCTTCTTGGGCATTTAAATGCTGTATTAAATATTTAATAGAAAAAAGTAACGGAAAGGTAACGCTTTACTTTTTAAAAAAAAGTAACGGTAACGGTAACGCGTTTAAGTAATAACTTTGAAAAAAAATTCTCCGAGTAAAAAATAAATGTGTCAAATTATTATCTTTTTTTTGTGCTTACTGCATTCACAAGGATTCAGATATCGTGTTTAGAATTTGAAAGATTAACTAAAAAGCACTAAATAACGTCTTTATACAACAATATTTTTATAATTTTAAAGAAATGTTATTTATAAATTGATGCAACACTCGCGTTGTTGCACTTTGCAGGTAATTTTTTTTTTGATGCATTTCAGATTTTTTGATTCGCGGATTCGTTAAAATTCTATTTTATTAATTTGTGAATAAACTTTCTTTGAAATTATAAGTATATTGATGCACAAACTTTCTGTGGTGTTTTTTTTATTTTGTCATTAAAATTCTAAACGTGGTAAGTAAGCTCACAAAAAATGAGAATAATTTTACACATTTATTTTTCACTTTGCTAATTTTTTTTTTAAATTATTGCAACTAGAATTTAAAAATGAAGAGTAGCAGAAAAAACCAAATGAAGCAACGAATCCTTTGGCGCCCAGTAGCGGGCACCCTGCAGCGCACATCGACTCAAGAAATTCTTTTACGCCTGGAGATAGAAGCAACGTTGCCGTGAGCGGTACGTTCAATTAAAATCTCGCGACGTCTTGTGCTCTTATATTGAGTTTATTATCTCGTTAATCGTATTTTAAAATTTTTATCTTTAAAAGCCTATTGTAGAAAATAAACCAAGCAATAGTCATAATTTATTTTCTTTTTGTACGATCTGAAATTATTTGTATTAAGAGAACTATTTTCGAAGATCTGCTTCTTCCATTGAAGTGACTGTCATATTTTTTTTCAAATTTTCATGATTTTTTTACTGTTTTTCCTTGCAGATTTTCCCCTGCATAATTTTAAAAGGAAATTGGAATTAAGTACTTTTCTTCCAAACAAAACAGAAAAAAATTCTTCCTATTTCCTAGGGCGCGCGACTCTTGGTTGACGCGCTTCGCGCTCGATGCTGTATTTATCTCGCGCTTTGCGTTTGATTATAAATTAACCACGCGCTCGGTTTTTGCATTCTTCTCAAATTTGTTCACGGAACTTTTAAAAATAAAGCTCTAAGCATCAGCTACAGACTACAGACCGACATACAGAATACAGAACTGCAGACGGAATACGAAATCGTTTTTTCTGGTTCAGGGGGTCTCAGAAAAAGAGATTTTATGAAAACTGACTAATTCAAATTCCACATAAAACCAGCACCTTCTCATTAAGATGAGGATGTAAAAATTATTTTTTTTATTATTTTGTAATAGTATTTTCACGATTAAAACAAAAACTGCGCTTCCGACAAAAAATCAGTATGAACAAATTTTTAGATCATTCTTGGATTGATATTTTTATTTACTCATTTTTTTCATAGCTCTTGCATAGTTTAACCGTAAAATTTATTTTTTGAATTATTTTTTTGATTGGCAAAAATATAATTTTTCGATTTTTCAAGAAAATTCGCGAAGGTGTTGTGATAAACTTGTAGGGCTTTTAAAGAGCATTGCTTCCCCTTAGAGGAAGCTTTGTCATAGCAACATTTTCGATTATTATTTAATTTATTTATTTGAGCGTTCCTTAATTTAAACGTGTGTGTGTGGTTTGTTTAGGTGTGTGCGTTACGTGGATGTCACACTTTTAGTGAACACAATAACTTGAAAACTGTTACAGATAAATTAATGTCATTTGTAGGATTTATTTTCACCACCAGTATTTTGAAACTGTCCAAGATTTTTAAAAATATTTATTGCATTTTTGTTAGCACTTATTAATATTAAAAAAGTCGGATTTTTATAGAAAAACTTCTTTCTTTCACATAATTCAAAGTTGATCCAAAAATGTAAAAGGTTCCTTGGTTCGAGACGAATCGATTGACCTATAACGATAATACATCTTATCAAAGAATAAGGAAGTTAGCGTGATTTATCTTCTATTTTGAATCGATTTTGATAGTACAAATTTTCTCATTCTCATCATTCAAATTTGATACGAAAATAGAAAAGATCTTTTGATTCGAAACGAATCGATTGACCTATAATATTGATACGCATTATTAAAGTTTAAAAAAACAATGGTAATGCATAATATTTAAAAAAATGGGTTTTTATAGTAAAACTTTTTTTCTTAACAAAAGTCAAAGTTGATGCAAGAATAAAAAACATTCTTCGATTTAATGCAAATCGATTGACCTATGATATTGATACATTTTATTAAAAAGTAAGAAATCTATGGTAATGTTTATTATAGTAAAGCTTTTTTATTTGCCATAATAAAAAGTTGGTGGAAAAATAAAAAATATTCCTTGGTTCGTGTAGAATCGATTGACCTATAATACTGATACATTTTATTCAAGATTAAGAAAAAACAATACTATTGCATAATATCTGAAAATATGGGTTTTTATAGAACAACTTTTTTCCTTAACATAATTCAAAGTTAATATAAGAATAAAAAACATTCTTTGATTTAATGCAAATCGATTGACCTATGATATTGATACATTGTAGTAAAGAGTAAGAAATCTATGGTATGTTTATTATAGTAAAGCTTTTTTTTTGCCATAATAAAAAGTTGGTGGAAGAATAAAAAATATTCCTTGGTTCGTGAAAAATCGATTGACCTATAAAATGAATACATTTTTTAAAGTATAAGGAAGTTGTGGTCATTTATATTAAACTAAAAA
Organism: Druon quercuslanigerum; assembly: GCA_010014905.2. Taxonomy (NCBI): domain Eukaryota; kingdom Metazoa; phylum Arthropoda; class Insecta; order Hymenoptera; family Cynipidae; genus Druon; species Druon quercuslanigerum. Next base: position 16,594 of record JAAAKG020028694.1, on the reverse strand, counting down.
CCGATTTCTATATTAAAAATTGTCTCATTCTCATAATTAGAATTTGATGTGACAATATAAAATATGCGTTTGTTCGACTTGAATCCATTGACTTATAATATTGATAAATTTTATAAAACATTAGTAAAGCTGTGGTATTGCATAATATTTGAAAGTGCGGTTTTTTATGGTAAAACTTTTTTCTTTAACATAATTTAAAATTGATTCAAGAATAAAAATGATTTCTTAGTTTAAGAAGAACCGATTGACCTATAATATTCATACATTTTATAAAAGAATAAAGAAGTTATCGTCATTTATATTATATTTGATTTGATTGTGAATTTAAACCAATTGTTATAGTAAAATATTTTCTCATTATCATTATTTAAAGTTGATGAGAGAATAAAAAAATGAGTTAATTCGAGAACAGTCTACTAACTTATGATAGTAACACATTTTATTAAAGAATGAGAAAGCTATCCCAATGCATAATATTTGAATATAAGTTTTTTTTATCGAAAAATTTTTGTTTTTAAGATAATTAAAAGTTGATGAAAGCATAAAATAGATTCCTTATCTCGAGACGAATCGATTGACCTATAAAATGAATCCATTTTATGCAAGGTTAAGGAAGTTATGGTCATTTATATTATATTAAAAATCAATTTTTATAATAAAAATGATCTTATAATTTAGATTGGATGCGCAAATATAAAATTGACATAATTTATAGTGCATGCAAGAATAAAAATTATTTCTTGGTCTGAGACGAATCGATTGACCTACAATATTATTACAATTTTTAAAGAGTAAAGAAGTTATCGTCATTTATCTTATATTTGAAACCAATTGTTATAGTAAAACATTTTTTCATTCTCATTATTTAAAGTTAATGCGAGGATGAAAAATATAAGATAATTCGAGAAGAGTCGATTGACTTATGATATTAACGCATTTTATTAAAGGCTGAGAAAGCTATGGCCATGCATAATATTTTTAAGTAGGTTTTTTTTTTAAATCAAGACTTTTGATAAAAGAGATTCCTTATCTCGAGACAAATCGATAGACCTATAAAATGAATCCATTTTATTCAAGATTAAGGAGGTTATGGTCATTTATATTGTACTAAAAATCGGTTTTTATGTAAAAAATGATCTTATAATTTAAATTTGATGCGCGAATAGAAAATATGTGTTGATTCGAGGCGAATAGATTGACTTATAATATTGATACATTTTATTAAACAGTGAGGATTATATATAGCAATGCTATATTTGAATAAAAAATCTGAATGTTTGAAAAAGTGGTTTTTTATAGTGACATTTTTTTCATGAACATAATTCAAAATTCATGCAATAACGGAAAAGCTTCTTTGATCCGATGCAAATCGATTGACCTATAATAATACGCTTTATTGAAGAGCTTAGACGTAATATTTGAAACATATGTTTCAAAAAGAAAAACTTTTTATCGACATAAATCAAATTTGATGTATGAATAGATAAGACTTTTTTATTATAAATTTTTAATTATTTTTTTTTAAATTTAAGTATTAGATTTTAAATTGAAAACGTCTTAACTTAAATTTACTAAGGATAAAGCTAATTAAGATATAGAGCGCGACAGAATTTCCCCCTTCCCTTTTCCAGCTCAAAAAATTACCATTTTAAATATAAAATTGATTCGTCTGATTTGTCCCAGTATTAAAAATTTGTTATGTATTATTTTTTAATTTTCTTTTTTTTGTAGATTTATATCCTTAAATTGATTAAAATAAAAAATTTAGTTTTTCTATTATTTAAAAAATCACAAATGTTTCCTCTATGAGGAAGCAAATACATTTGCTAACGGGAAGAAACGTTTCTCTTCTTCTTATATTTTGCTGCCTAAAGAATTTTGAAATTTTGAAAACAATAGTTTCAATTTTTTTGAAAATGCTTAAAGTTTTGTTATTTTCATCCAAAATAGCTGGGTAAAGAACTTATCATTTTCTTTTGGGGCTTATAGAAGTCTGCCAAAGCTCAATCCAATCTGATCATTATTTTAAAAGCTATCGTGCCTACAGACTACAGACTATAGACTACAGACAGACAGACACTTTGATAAAAATATTTTTTTCTACCTCAGAAGGCCTTAAAATCTGAACATTTTATGAAAACCGACTATTTCAATTTTGCATGAAACCAATACCTTCTCATTAGGATGAGAACGTAACAACAGTAAATACTGCCTTCTAGTTTATTTCCTAATTTTCCCTTCTAGATATACTGTTGCTTTATGTTGCTTCCTTTGTGTGTTTCTGATCGAGAATCCACATAAGCTAAATTAGTATTAGTTAAACTCGTCAGTTAATACTCCAGCAAGGCTTGCATGCTAAATAGGTACTTCGTGGGTGGGTGCCAGCTGCATTCACATGTAAGCACTGCCCTGACTCCCCTCAAAGCCAACTCAGGATTCGTTAATTCGTCGATGGACCCCCAAGTCTCTGTCAAACATACCTGACATGTGTCTTGTCTCTTATCTGCAATGTAAATTGCTGAAAAGACAAGTTTACGAAGGGTTTTTCAATCCTTATAGAGTATCAAGGTTTTTGAAAACGCTGAAAACAAACATCAACGCACAGACGAAAAAAGAAAGAAAATAGAAGATTATTCTATTCCATTGTAGGATAAGCTTCTTGAGTAATGTTCTTCAATGGCATCACATGTTATGATCCCATCTAAACATTTTCTTCCCGAGGACAATTCGATTTTTATGATTTGGCAAATTATTTCCCATTTCCTTTCGTCTACTGCACATTTGAAAATATTTTTGTTCTGAATATAAAATTTATTCTCTTCTATGTTTCAGGTTCCGAGAAGAACGGTCTTGCAGATCCAGGACTGCCCTTCTCCTGTCTTTTCGGTGCGTAATGGATTCTTGAACTTATGATGTACTTTTTTTCAATTATTACATTTATTTCCTTGGCTATTGTATCGGTTATGAATAGATGAAACGATTGGTCGGTTTTGGGAGACTATTCATTATGAAATCATGAGTATCTCTTCTCGGATGGAAGAGATGAGAAGAAAATTAAAGGGAGGGAGAAAGAGAGAAAGGAAGTAGTGATGGAATTGGATCCTTTGTCCGGCAATAACATTGGTCGCGGTGCTCAGCAGCGAGTCCTGCGGCGTTTATACGCAGACCCAGCTGCCACACACTGCGATTTCCGTTTACGCCGCATGCACTGCATCACGGCAGATCAGCCAGTGCATAATTATTACCGCTGCTGTTGGAAATTGCAAAGTCTTCTTCGACTCGGGTCCCTCGAGTGACCATTGGTTTCTGATTCAGATTGAAGGCTGGACCTACTGCATCGCATTTCCTCTCCACCCAATCTTATCTCTTAATTGACAGGCGTCGTAAAATTTCTTCCAGGCATTCCTTTGCAATTGGGATTACATCAGCGTTTACGAGAAAAGGCAAGCACTGCATTTTAGATAATTATGTATTTTTAGATCATACCTAAATCATTAGGGTGGTTGAATTCTAGAACTGACCAATTTTTTCTACTACACCTTAAGCGTCAATAGTAGCATGCGGGACAATTAACAATATGGGTACCTTTGGATAGGTCTTCCCAGGATAAGTCAGGCAATATTGGATAGGTATTTTCGGGATATTTCTTCCAAGGAAATCAATTTCTACATAAAAAAAAAGATAAACCAATTGAAAGTAGTGTTGGAAAGATCTTCCCTAAACGGGGATGCCAGGAAATCACTTCTACCTTTAAAAGAATAGGAGTGGCTACAAGGCAACATTAAACAGATCTTCCGAGGAAAAGTCTTTCCAGAACAATAAATCACTTCCCACCTTCAAAATAATAAGAGAAGCTTCGGGGCACCTTTAAAACGTTCTTCCTGAGGAATGTGTTTTCAAGAGAAGTTTTCCCAGGAAATTACTTCTGGCTTCCCAAAAAATATAAGATGATTCGAGGTACCATTAAATAAGTCTTCTAGTCTTCAAAAAATAGAAGATGCTTCGAGGCATCTGTTGCAGATCTATCCAATGCTGCCTGGGAGCAAATCCTATTTTCTTAAAGTTGTAAAGTGATTTCTTGGAAAAATAATACTCGGGAAGGCTTACCTAATATTGTCTCGAAGCATCTCATGTTTTTTTGAAAGTGGAAAGTGATTTGTTGGGAAGGCTAGTCCGAAGAAGAAATCTTGAATCTTACCCTAAAGAATCTAATGTGTTTTTGAAGTGGGTAGTTATTGTGTCGGAAGACTTGCGCTTGTTTATTTTTTAAGTGCGATGTGATTTCCTGGGAATATGTCTATTTTCGCAGAGTGACTTGCAGTAGATGTGGCTTTCTGCAAAGTTAAATGTGATTGATTAAATTTTATAAAAAATCAATTATTATGTATTACAATGAAGAAAATTCGAATTCTAGGTTAACATCAATCTTATTGATATTTATGTCTCTAATGAGTTGGAAAGTAAGATAGTTTGCAAGTCTATTTTTTAATAATTGATTCTTTTTCATGTTCCTTTGCATAAAATTATTCTTGAAAAAATTAATTATTTTCCAACCTCAAAATATAAAAATAACTGTAATATAAAGAAATTTAATAGTTTCTCTTACGGAAACATGTTCATATGATAAATACGTTTTGGACAAATTTTTAATTAAATCTTTCTGTCAAGATTATTAACTTTCAATCAGTACTTATAAAGTTATAAATATATGTTTTTACTATAAATAATTGTTTGTAGATCCTCACTTGAAATTTAAGTTCCCGTAAAAGTAATAAAGCTAGGTAATCGAGTCCAGCAATCAATGAGTTCGTGTTTATGCAAATTAAACAAGCTCAACACGGTCGCACTCTGCAACTTTTCCTTACACCCCTTTACGTTCACCAGGGTGGATAAATTTCATTCGTCCGATCAAAAACAAGTCTTAGTCAAAGTAATTAAAAAATATTTTTTTTAAATATAACTCCACTAATAATAATTAATAACCCATTTACATTTTCAATGCAGATCAATAATCATAAAATATTTGTGTTTTTTTTATTTTAAATACTTTTAGTAACAATAAATCATTTTTAACTAAATACTGGAGTGTGCGGCCAAAAAGACAAACTTTTAAAGCAGGAATTGAATTTTTCACGCAAAAAGAAAATTTTATAAAAAAAATACATCATTTTAAACTTAAAAAGATAAATATTAGCTTTAAAAAATTACGTTCAATAAAAAAAATTAATCTTTGAGAAAACAGTTTAATTTTCATGTGAAGATTATTTTTATCTAGAAAGACGCAGTTGTTACAAGATATATGAGTTTCCAACTTAATAATTAAGTTTTCACTTAAAAAATGTTAATTTTGAGCCAAAAACTGAACAATTAAATTTTCAGTTAAAATACTCGATTGAAAAGGTCAATTTTAAAGGAAGAAAGATTTTTCAATTGATAAAGCAGAAGAATTTACTCCACAATGTTCAATTTTTAAGCTAAGAAGCCGAATTTTCTGCAAAAAAGTTCAGTTTTCTACCCGAAAATATACATTTTTCACAAAAAGGTTGTTTAAAAAAATTGCTTAAAATTAAAGAAAAAAAAAACAAAATAATTTTCTACAAAAAAGTTAATTCTCTTAAAAAATTAATGAATTAAAATAAATAAATAAATTTTCATTTTAACAAATTAATTTTTGACAAAAAGAACCAAAGAATTTAATTTTCAGTTAAGAAGATTAATTAATTATGTCTCATTTAAAAATTTAGATTAATTATAATGGTCAATTAATTCTTCTCGAATGAAGGAGTCTTTTTTCTTCTTGCAACAATATTGAATTATGTCAGTGGACAATTTTTTACTCTGAAACTGATTTTTAAAATATCATAAATGACCATAACTTTCTTAATTTTCAATAAAATTTATTTTAAAAATCTTCCACCCTCTTCTATGTTCCTCAGCTAACACTTCCCTTCCTCTACATCTCTTTCTTGGTTATCACTTCCCCTCCCCTACTCACCCTCATTTGCAATAATTTTCTCTACTTCCCCTAGCCTTATTTCCCCTCACATCACCTACTCGACCTGCTTTTCCACCTCCGTTTCCACTCCCTCCCCCTACTCCCATTCCCTCATTTCACCCCACTTTTTCAACTTCCCCTCCACTCATTTCTCGCTGTTCTCCCTTGCTTCTACTTCTCTCGTTTTCCCTAATTTCCCCTCATTTCCAATAGTTGCCCATCGCTATTTTTCGGTCACTTCCTCTACTTCCACTTCCCTAATTACCCCTCACTTGTACCACTGCCCCTCCCCTACTCACCCTCATTTGTAATAATTTTCTCTACTTCTCCTTACCTCATTTCCCTTCATATCTCGTACTCACACTACTTTTCTACTCCCATTTCCACTCCCTTCCCTTACTCCCATTCTCTTATTTAACCTCATTTTTTTAACTTCCCCTCCCCTCATATCTCACTTTTCCCCTGTGATTCTCCTTCTCTCGTTTTCCCTAATTTCCCCTCATTTCCAATAGTTGCCCATCGCTATTTTTCGGTCACTTCCTCTACTTCCACTTCCCTAATTACCCCTCACTTGTACCACTGCCCCTCCCCTACTCACCCTCATTTGTAATAATTTTCTCTACTTCTCCTTACCTCATTTCCCTTCATATCTCCTACTCACACTACTTTTCTACTCCCATTTCCACTCCCTTCCCTTACTCCCACTCTCTTATTTAACCTCATTTTTTTAACTTCCCCTCCCCTCATATCTCACTTTTCTCCTTTGCTTTTCCTTCTCTCGTTCTTCCTAATTTCCGCTCATTTTTACTAGTTGGCTATCGCTTTTTTGCAGTTACTTCCCTGCTTCCACTTCCCTAGTTACCCCTCACTTGTACCACTTCCCCTTCCCTACTCACCCTCATTTGCAATAATTTTCTCTACTTCTCCTTACCTCATTTCCCTTCATATCTCCTGCTCACCCTACTTTTCTACTCACATTCTATTATTTTATATCACTTTTTTAACTTCCCCTCCCCTCATTTCTCGCATTTCTCCCTTGCTTCTCCTTCTCTCGTTTTTCATAATTTCTCCTCAATTCCACCAGTTCTCCTTCGCTATTTTTCAGTCACTTTCCCTACTTCCACTTCCCTAATTAGCCCTTAATTTTACGACTTCCCCTCCGCTAATTACCCCTCACTTGCCTTACTTCCCATCCCATGACTTCCACTCTCTTCTCCTTCTTATAAAAAAGATAGATTGTGAGTATTTCTGTCCAGGTCAAAGATACCCTAAAAATTGCGAGAAGATTAAAATTTTTCTTAGTTGGATTCTAAATTGCTTCAATAATTCTTTCGGCTCAATATCCTGATCCAATACTAAAGTTATTCTCTTGTTTTTTCGGGTCGTCAATGCAAATTTAAACGAACTTGGAACACTGGAATCAAATAATTAAACAAAATTAATATTTAGTAGTCCTTTTTAAATCAGGATACCAGGTCAGGATCTATGGGATATGCTGAAGTTTTTGAAGGCCTTGTTACACCCCAAATCTTGACTCAAAATTTATGGAACCATAGATTTTGGAATCACGAGGACTTCCTCTACCTCTTTCACAGTTAAGCAACGATTCCCAATAAGTAAGACTCGCACTTGTTCCAAATTTTAAAGTGTATTGACTCTTACGAAAGTGCTAGAGCAAGGTTTGTCTCTCAATTAATGTACGAAGACTTTTAAATCGCCTGAACTACTTTTTAATTTGAGAAACACTTACAGAATCATCATTATACACTTTTCGAATCATAGCGATGATTTCTGAACCTAAATGACCAGGTTTTTGACTAAATTTAATTCACACACTTTGTTCAGTGCATACCGTCATTCTTAAATACGATGCGTACATGCTTGGATTTTTACTTAACTACGTACTATCGTCGAGTGAGATTCGCAGGTTCCTGTTTCTTAGTATTGGGTCCCACAAAGGTCCCCCATTATTGTTAAATACCTGTTATTCGCAATATTGCGAAACTAGAATAAAATTAGTGTAGCCGGTCTGATACTTTCCAATCAGAAGTTGCAGGGACGACACCTTACATATATGGAAAAGTAAAAAAAAACTGGAATAATAACCCCCTGGGCCAAAAAATTAAGGAGTTCCTGAAGGCGTCTTCCTTGGACATCCCTGAGACGCCTTTTGGAAGTCCTTAAGAAATCTTCATCTAATTAATTTTTGTTCATCTAACTTCAGACGTAATTCGATTTTCTTGGCATCTACAAGTTACATGTCAGTGCTGAATGCCTTTCTTGATTTAATTCATTTGAATGAACAACACTAATAAATCTAAGTACGCCGATTAGCAAATTACGAACATTTTGTCTCTGCGATCTACATCTGATTTCGTGATGTAAACTAGAGGGCCTACGGTAAATCGTGCATAATGTAGATCCACTGATTTGGTCGCAACTGCACGACGTAATAGAGCGGAATGGAGTCGCATAGTGATCATTCATCGGATAGACGCAAACTTGTAGTCGCATCGTCGATCAATTACGTTGCTCGATTCCAGGCCAGGAAATGTCAAGGCTCCACCTCGATGGAATTCCTAACGCGGGGCCGCGGCTTCGTCTTCCAGAATCGCATCTTCGTATATTATGCATGTATATATGGCGGCAATCAGCGGGATTTGCCTCTAATTATCGAGAGGTGACCGAAAGGAAAGCCTGTCATTTTAATTTCAATTACACAAGAAATAGATACAAGCGGGTTGATAAATAAGGCGAGAGACAAGCACCGCCATTCAATTTACGACCCAATAAACGAGCCGCAAGTATGTGAGAAAAACAATGCGTTGGTGTTAGGGGGTGGCCATAAACTACGTCACGAATTTAAGGGGAGGGGCTCGCGTAAAAAACTATAGTTGGTAACAGGGCTAGGGGGTCGGGGGTAGAGGAAGTAGAGTTACGAACTTTGATAACTATCTCATCTAATCCGTTAGTTACAACTTGTTTCCGCCAGATCGGACACACAATTTTGTGGATGTTAAAATTGAGCCCCTTTAGATCCCCACTAACCAGCCAATGCAGAAATTTCTCCAACTTTCCCTATTTGAAGTTGGGTTCCGATGGGGTCCCTATCAGGACATCTAGTCTAGAAAAAACTGGTTGCAGCCTCTACCACAATAATAAGTCTATAAAAAACTGATCAGTGCCCTGTCAGGTTCTAGTGAAGAATTTGGTGCCTCGTATAGGTATGTCAAATCTATCTGTATCCTGTTTTTTTAAAGAAAAAAATTCCATCTTTACGAAAAACTGTAAATATTCAGAAAAAATTATATTTCCAGTTATTGTAAAAAGTAATCTACAACGGGGAAAAGCGAAATATTACAGAAAGAACAATTTCAATCGATTAAAGGTATTATCATATCAATTAAATATTCACTCAATTAAATATTTATCAGGTAAAAGAAGGGGCCTAGACGGGGCCCTAAAAATCGTCGGGCGGTAAAATGGAACTCTCTTTAGGGCCTGCTCAGAAGTTCTAGCTAGAACCTGGCTAAAAGAGCGTTACAGAACTAGTCAGGCCCTCTTCATTTTCCCGACCAGTGCCTGAATAGAAATAGGGAAACCTATATAAGGCCCTACTAAACCCCGATCTGAATTTCTACATGGGAGATGGCGCCCCATTATTATTCGGGCCTAAAATGGGTTGATTCCAAATCTCCCAAGTTTCAATGTACAGTGTCAAACGTCAAAAATATTTCAATTAATAATTGTACATTTAAGTTTAATTTAGAAATTAAGAGCAAAAATATATTGCAAAATACTTAAATAGTTTATCATACACGAATGTTGGGTGTTATATTGCATCTTTCGACTTTTTCCGTTTTCTCCAAAAAAATTTGTTTGAAAAAGATTTTTTTTTCTATTCTTACATACTCCAATGTTTTTTTATCGTGATCAGTTTGATAATCGGATTTTTATATTCTCAAATTTTAGTTTAAGAGGTGATATATACGATTTTAATATTGTTTTCTTTAAAAATCCCTTTTAATAAGGAATAATAAAAATAAATTATTTTGGGCCCAAGCGGGGCCAGAACGTGGCCCGACTGGGTTATCTTTATAATATATAAGTTATAACGTTATAATGGTTATAAGCTCTGCACTTAGGCCCTGATCGGGTATCGGGATTCATTTCGAGTCCGGCCCTATCTAGATAGCCCGATTTGGGCCAAATCCTGACCGATATAGTCCCGATCAAATCCATATTGGAATTTCTGCTCAGGTACCTTGCCATATGGGACCATATTTAAATAAAGTAACCGCTCAAGGGAGAGGTAGGGGTCGAGAGATTTTGTTACGATTTGTTACGCTAGGGCGCACAGTGGGGAAAAAGTACATTTTTTGGTTCAAATTACGATTCCGCATGAACTTCACTAACAGAAATTTCCCCATCTTTCCTTATTACAAGTTGGGATCCGATGAGGACCCAATCATAATATCTAGTCTAAAAAAAAAGTTAGGGCCCCTATCAAAAAAAGCCAGTCCAGAAAAAACTGGTTGTGGCCCCTATCAGAATATCTAGTCTAGAAAAAACTGATGGGTACCCTATCAGATTCTAGTAAAGAATTTCGCACCTTGTACAAGTATGGCAAATCTATCTCTATACTGTTTTTTTAAAGAAAAAAATTCCATTCCTATGAAAAATTGTAAGTTTTCAGAAAAAATTACATTTCCTGTCAGTGCAAAAAGTTGTAAAGTAGTCTACAATGGGAAAAAATGAAATATTACAGAAAGAAATATTTTAATCATTTAAAATTATTTATTTAATAATTATTTTAATAATATTCCTGTTAACAGTTCGTATATTTTACATATACATAATGTCGTATATTAAAACATATTTACCATTTATTCGTAATGGCCTGCTCAATGTTCTACCTAGGACCTGTCTAAAACAGCTTTACAGAACTGGTCAGGCCCTCTCTATTTTTCCCGAAGAGCGCCCGATTAGAAATAGGGAAATCTATCCTGGGCCCTGAAAAACCTCGATCGAAATTTTTACATGGGCTGTGGACCGATCGGAATTTTTTTTAGAGTTGATAAAATTTCAAATAAAGTTGTCGAATCTGATTTTTAATTTAGTTTTTCAGTTTTTTTGTAAATAAACTAACATGACAAAAAAATGGCAATTTTTTCTATTTTTCGTTCCCAGTGCTTGTCAATAATAGAAAAATTGTTGTAATCAGCGAAGTTTTATAGATTTACATTAAATAAATATATTCCATCATGATACAATAAACAAAACAAACATTTTAAGCAATGATGTTATTTTGTCGACCAGGGTAATTATTTAATTAATTATGATGTTAAATTTTTACTGTTTACTGCTCTAAATAATTTTATAAAGCAAATAGAAAATTATTTTGACCAGTAATCAGCAAAATTTAACAAAAAAATTAATTTTAAAAATTTTATATAAGCAAATTATTAGTTGAAAATGTGTTTTCTATCATTTTCGAAAATTTAACGTTTTTTAAAGTTATATTGCAAGAAATTTAAATGGAAATAATATTTTAATGAAAAAAATGTATCTTAAGGCTATTCTTCTTATTATTATAAACAAATTAAATAAAGAAATGCATTATTCAGGCACTTGTTGTCAGAAAAATTCGTTTTTTCGATGTCGGGTTTTTTTTTTAAATTAGGAAGCTCATGGACGGAAACATTTTTTTGCAATGCCAGTTCTTTTAATTGGGAGCTTTATTATAATTTTAGCAACATTCATAATTATTTAATCAATCTAATGATTTTTTAACAAATTTAATAAACAAATGCATTATTCGGACATTTGTCGACGTGAAAATTCGTTTTTTTCAAAAACAGTCCTTTTAATTTCAGAAAAAATATCTTTTTTCAATTATTAATTACAGTTGTCAAACACAAGAGGATTTGAATACAAGAAATGATTAAACAATACCTTTAAAATTTGTTATAAATATATTCTATAAAATATGGAAAGTCGAGACACTAACGAGTCTGAAGAAAGTTCTTCTTTCACTGACATTGAAAAAAACGTGTTTTTCCGTCGATAAATGCCTAAATAATGAATTTGTTTATTAAATTTGTTTAGAATATTAACGTAAATAGTCTTAAAAGAAATTTTCTTCATGAAAATATTCTTTCCATTCAAATTCCTGTGCAATATAAATTAAAAAACGTTAAATTATTGAAAATTATAGAGAACACATTTTCAACAAATAATTTGTTCATACAAAATTTTTTTTTAATGTTATCCTAATTGAATATCTTTATATAATGTATATCTGTGAAGCGTCTGCGACTAGAACAATTTTTTCTATTATTGACGAGCACCGGGAACGTCAAATAGAAAAAATTGCCATTTTTTCATCATACTAATTTATTTATTAATAAAAATATTAAAAAATTATAATAAAAATCAGACTCAAAAACCTTATTTGAAATTTTATCAGCCTTTTAAAAAAAAAAAAATTAAAATCAGTAACTTCCATTAATTTTAAAGAAATTTATTATGAAGTTAACCTCACGCGCCAAAGAAACCTGCTGAGTGAAAAATGAATTTAGCCAACAACAATTGAAAAAAGTCAAGGAATTTTATTGTTCAGTGTGTAAAAAAGTTGCAAAATTGAGGGGATTTCTACAACTTTTAATAACTGTGTAGCGGAATAAATTTTTCGATTTTAATTTGAAAATGTTTTGTTTCGTTTATAAGAAATTCTAGTTTAAAAATATTACAAGTTAAAGATTCTGGTAATTAATTATTAAGGAACAGGGAAAACTATTCAACTGTTTTTCTGAAAATTCAAATAGATTGTAAAAAATTAACTTGTTTAAAATTCACATTTTGGTGTTTAAAAGTGAACTAAAATCTTTTTTAAATGATAATTCAACTTTTTTTTTAATTTATATTTTTAATTTAAAGATTCATCTATTTTAGTATAAATTTCATATTTCTTAGATAAAAATGCAACTGTTTAGTTAAAAATTCAATAATTTTGTTAAAATGTCATCCTTTTTAACAGAAAATTCAAGTATCTTCGTAGAAAATTAACTTCTTATTTAAAACTTATGCTCTAATGTTAAAAAGTTAAACTAAAGTCTTTTTGGATGTAAATTCGTGCTTTTCTTTTCAAAAATCATCTATTTAGTAGAAAATTTATCGTTCTTAGATAAAAATGCAACTGCTCGTTTCAAAATTTAACAATTTTCTCAGAAAGTTTTCCTTTTTGGTTGAAAGTTCAACTATTTTGTAGAACACTTACTGGTTTAAAATTTATATTTTGGTGTTCAAAAGTCATCTTAAATCTTCTTTAGGCAGAAATTCAACCTTTTTTTGAATTTTTTTTTATTAAAAATTTATTTATTTTGATAGAAATTTCATCTTTATTGGGTTCAAATGCAATTTTTTGGTTGAAAATTCAAATGTTTTGTTAAAAATTTTACTACTATAGAAAATTGAATTATTTAAAATTCGTATTTTGTTGTTAAAAAGTCAAATCAACATTTTTTTGAATGAAAATTTAACTGTATTTTAAATTGTCTTTTTTTTTATCAGAAATCAAATACGTTTTTTGAAAATTTGTCTTTGAATAAAAAATGCCTATTTTTTAGTAAAAACGTCATCTTTCTTAATGAAATTGCAACTATTTATTTCAAAATTAATCTTCTTTGCTTGAGGATTCAACTATTTTGTTTAAAACACTTTGTTGAGAAATAATTTTTTTTCGAAGATTCATATTTTTAGTAGAAAATTCATCCCTTTGGTAAAAACTTTCACTATTTTATTAAAAAATCATCAATTTTAATTGAAAATACAATTCCGTGTGTGAAAAATTAACTACTTTGTTGATTTTTTTAACAGAGGTTTATCTATTTGATGGAACCTAGCTATTTTTTGAAAATTATTTTTTTATCACTGAAAATTTATATATTCTGGTTGAAAATTAAATTTTTGTAAAGAAAATTCATCTTTTTCAGTTAAACCATCAACTATTAAATAAATAATTAAATTAAAAAAATTTGTTGTATTCTAAATATTTTATGATTTCGTTTCAAAAATATTCCAATTTTTAAAACATTACAAGATTAAAATGCTTATATTTGAATGTTCATGGTCAGGGAAAATAAAAAATGGTTAAACAATCTGAGAATTTAAAAAATAAATTTTTTACTCTGCAAAGCTTATTTTACATACAAACAAATGTTAATAATCTCAAGTCCCATACCTTATTATTCCTGAAAACTATAAATTACTTGAAGTAAGAGCAGGGGGGGGGGGCAGAAATATTTTTTACGTTTTGTTACAGGGGGAGGTAGGGAGGGTCCTGGAGAGGACCTATAATCCGTCACGTAATTTAAGTACGGCCCTATGCTATGTACGTGAAAAAAGATTCTTCTTTCGATGAATCCAGTACCTTAGTGGGTAGAGTAGCCGAACGGCAATCGGATGACCTGAGGTCGATTCCCAGCGGAGCAAAGGGGCGGAATCTTTTTTCACATATAAAATCTAATTTTTAAAATTTTAGCAGCTTAGTGGATAGAGCACCCAACCTACAATCAGAAAATCTGGGTTCGATTCCCACCGGAGTGAAGGGGTGAGATCTTTTTTCACAGAAGGAATTTAATTAAAAAAATGTTAGAAAAATGAAAATTTCCTAATTCGTGGGGGATAATAATATCGATTTCTTATATCTTATATCTATGACTAAATAAAAATAATAATAAAATCTAATTTTTAAAATTTTAGCAGCTTAGTGGATAGAGCACCCAACCTACAATCAGAAAACCTGGGTTCGATTCCCACCGGAGTGAAGGGGTGAGATCTTTTTTCACAGAAGAAATTTAATTAAAAAAATGTTAGAAAAATGAAAATTTCCTAATTCGTGGGGGATAATAATATCGATTTCTTATATCTT
>JAAAKG020028683.1:0-19757 GCA_010014905.2 Druon quercuslanigerum | reverse complement strand
GGGCCAGATGCGAATTTTAAGACTAGACATTTCAGTCAGACTAGACAGTCTAGACTTTATCAGAATAGACAGTCTAGACTTTACCAGACTAGGCAGTCTAGATAAAATCAGACCTGGGTCAGATCAGTCATTCCAGACTATATGGTCTAGATAAATGCTGGTCTGGGCCAGATGCGAATTTTTAGACTAGACGTTTTAGTCAGACTAGACAGTCTAGACTTTATCAGAATAGACAGTCTAGACTTTACCAGACTAGACAGTCTAGACAAAATCAGATCTGGGTCAGATCAGTCATTCCAGACTAGACGGTCTAGATAAATGCAGGTCTGGGCCAGATGCGAATTTTTAGACCAGACGTTTTAGACAGTCTAGACTTTATCAGACTAGACAGTCTAGATAATATCAGACCTGGGTCAGATAAGTCATTCCAGACTAGACGGTCTAGATAAATGCAGGTCTGAGTTAGATGAGAATTTTTAGACTAGACAGTCTAGATAAAGCCAGAACTGGGCCAGACATGACACCAGACTGCCATGAAACCTTTCCACACTAGCATTTAAGACTTTTTTTGAAAAACAAAAAATATGTTTTCAGCCTCGTACATCAAATTACAATAATTCCCGTGACTTTGAATAATCTGTTATTCTTTGCTTTATTTGGCTGAGATTGTGTGTAGGAAGACATATACAGATACACACATGAATCGGGTATTTAACGCAGTGATATGTGATATTCACACTGCGGGCTTTTCGAGCCTTCGTCGTCCAGCCTCCGGCCGTGAATAGAACGTCGCTGGATGAACATATATTTCATCTAATTTATTATAGTAGCACCTGCACTATTTATAGAAGCGAAGATAAGTATCGTACACGGCAATCCTGTATCTGGTAACAGCAGGTAATCTCGGGCGAAAATCGAAGAATTCTTATGGCGAATATAACTTTATCATTTTTATAGAAAAAACTCGACGCGCAGCACATTATGAGAGAATTCGCGGAACAAGCGAAAACTCTTATCTTGCGTGTCAGCGAATCCTTTAGTGAGAATTATTCGCTTTAGTATCTCACAAATTATCTCTGCGACTTGAACCACTCGAAAAGTTTCAAAAAATGTCTAACAGGATTAATTAATCTTGTTAGAAATCTTTTGAAGATTTTTCTGAAATTTCAAAACTTTTTAAAAAATTTATGTGGCCCTGATCAGGCTCTGACATGGCAGCCATAAGTGCGGAATGAAGCGCTTGCCCCTATCAGAGGCATTTTTGGCTGCCCGATTACCGGCCTGGTCTTAAACTGGACTCTACTTGGCTAGATCGGGCCCCGATCAGGGCATGTGTTTCATTCCCTATTCGCGCCAGATCGGGAAATTTCTGCAGAGGACACTGCACACTTTGAACTTTGTGTTTTTTTTCGGACTTACCCGTGTAGAAAATTATCGGAGACATTTGCGTCCTGTTACAACATTTTCTAGACCCTCTAATCTAGATAATATTTTCGGGCCTTAAAGGGTGCTGGTTAGCCCACCATGAACAAAAATTTCCTAAGTGTCAAACCAAACATTTTTTTGCATATTTCCAAAAAAAGCCAGCTTGTTTAAAATTACAAAAAATGCACATTTAAGAAAATGAATTTTTTACTCGTCAACTAGTCAGTCTATTGAGGCTCTAATCAGGTTCTGGCTAGCTCGCATAAAAAATATTCTAGGAAATAATTAATTTTTTTCCTTATCATCTATTCAGTAGATTGTATATATTTTCAAAATTCAGGATTTAATTCTTCAGAGATTGGTGAGAGGCAATTTTTTATTTCATTGTTTATTTAATTTTTATATTAATGAAGACAGTGAAATAATGTAGTTTTTGTTTATTTTATTTTTATCTCCTAATACTTTTCTTTGCTTGGATTCAATGCAAATAGATATTAAAAAGAAAGGAAAATTGTTAAATTGTAAAGTTGATTATTATAAACAAGTTGCATTAACTATTAATCGACATTACAAATTATTCATCTGAAAAGTATATTTCTGCTCTGAAATTGCTTGCTTTCATCGTTAAGATGATACCTGAACATTAAAATTCAAACTAAATGATAATAATTAATTTTATAAACGAATTATATAAACAAATTTAAATTTCAGTCATTTATAGAAAAAAAGAATTCGTCTTATCTTCTAGTCTTCTTGTGATTATATTACCAATATTTTTTCTTGCAAAAAATTTGTCATTTGTTAATTTATGTATTTTGTCAATCTTTGTTTATTCCATTAACAATTTTTATGCATAATTGCACATTTGAGGGTTTTTTAAGAGAAAATAAATAAATTTTTCTTGTAATTGTTTTCGAAATGAATGATGTTTTCGAGAAAAATATTGCAACGCATTACTAAAATTTTATTTTAAAAACAAATTATATAAACAAATGTATATCGCAGATATTTATAGGTAGAAAGAAATGGTTTGTTTTAAATTTCTTGTTGTAACTATATTTCCAATCGTGCTTTCTGAAATAAATTTTTCAATTAATAATATTTTTTATTTGATAAACAACTTATATAAACAATCGCACATTTTAGGCGTTTTTCAGTGAAAAGAAATCCATTTCTTTTATAATTTTTTTAACATTATATAGCTAATGATGTTTTTTGGCATAATTTAAACAAAATACAAGAAAAATCAATTTCTTTCTGCCTATAAATCTCTACAATGTTCATTTGTTTATATAATTTGTTTATAAAATAAGTCAATAGCGATGCATGCCAAAATTTTATATAAAACTTTACTGGAAATTTCATTTCAAGAATGTAAGAAGAAAAAACGATTTCTTTTAAACTGAAAACGCCTCAAATGAGTATTTGTTTACATAATTTGTTTATAAAATAAGAAAAAATAGATGAACGAAAAAATTTTGCAGGAAAAATCACTAGTAATATAATTATAATAAGGCTAGATGATAAAGCGAGTCCTTTTGGCCTATAAATGTATCTGAGATTTACATTTTTTTATATAATTAAAAAATAAAAAATGAAATAAAAAAAATCGAAAAATTTTCGTTGTTTGCATTAATTGTATTGAATTTGTTATAAAAAAATAATTGAGTGAAAATAAATTCATGGGGGTTGACCTTGATTCGTCAATTGATTCGCAATAAGTTTGAACGATTTATAGACAAAAATAATCCCTTTTATTGGGAATGATTCAATTGCTTTACGCCACCTGGTGACAAAAATCCGAACTAGAAAGAAAAGATACAATTTTAAAGATGCATTTTAATTTTTGCATAAAAGTGTCTTATCGATTTTTTTGTGGAGTTTAAAGTATTTATTAATTTACACATTATGCAGGCAAAAACAAAATAATTGACATAATTATGTTTTAAAAAATAAACAATTATTGTAATATTTATCGTGATTTTTTAGAGATTCGCATTTAAATTCCAATTTTCTATTATTTGTATTTTTTACATAATCTGAATAAAATTTGTGGGTGAATTTATTAATTCAAGTTTATTTAAGCTTGAAATGCATAGAAACTTACATGAAATAGTGAAATAATATATTTTTTTTATAAACTTATTTAGGAAACCAAATTTTTTTTACTTTTTAAGATGAAAATTCTATCTTAACTATTTGTTTTCGATAAAGATTTGTTTTTAGTGTTCAATCATTATTTTAAACTTTACAAAACAATCGTAAAAACAATTTTATGCAAAAAGTAAAATACATGTTTAAAATTGTACCTACTCTTTCTAGTTCCAGTTTTCGGCACCAGGCGGCGAAATATGGGACCACTATTCCCAATATTTCGGATTATTTTATTTTTGATGGTGGTAAAATTACTTAAAAATTAGAAATATTCTTAAAATGTTACGGGGTTTTTTTATTTTCTAAGAAAATAGGAAAACTATCATATATGATGAAAAAAACTAATAATTTTTCATAAATAATGGGAAATTTTCAAATTTGATGAAAAAATCATTTTTCCTTGATTTGTCTCGATTTTTTGTTTAATTTATTTTCTTTTTGATTCTCGGGTGTCAGAGATAGAGTATCGTGGTTTCGTTGCTGTTCTCGTCTGCTCAAATTAAAAAAAGAAAATTGTCTTCATAAGGGTGCTTACTATTGATATAAATAAATAAATAAATTTTTTAACAAAACAGCTTAATTTCCAATTGAGAAGATGAATATTTTGCTAAAACTGTTAATTGTCACCCAAAAAATGCATTTTTAAAAAGTAGTTCAACTCTAAAACTTAGTTGTTAAATTGTTAACCAAAAAGATGCATTTAAAAAAATTATTATTTTTATACCAAAGAAAATAAGTTTTCAATCAAATTAAACAATCCTCAACAAAAAAATTTAATTTTCAACTTTCAATAAAATTCACGAATTCTCAATCAAAAAGTTGAATTTTCAAGAAAAAAATTTTTTGTTAGTTTTTAAGAAAGCAGTTCAACTCTAAAATTCGATTAAGAAAATTTACAACCGAAAAAAAGGAATTTTCTACAGAATTTAAAAATTGTCATCCAAAAAGTTGAATTTTCAACTGAATAAAATAAACTTTTAAACAAAACAGTTTAATTTACAACTAGGGAGATGAATATTTTAATAAAACTTTTAATCGTCAGCCAAAAAATGCATTTTTAAAAAGAAGTTCAACTTTAAAATTTAACTACTAAAATTTTTAACAAAGTTAAAAAATTCTCATCCAAAAAGTTGAATTTTTAACTAAAAAAGGTGCATTTATAAACAAAAAGATTAATTTGCTACCCAAAAATACGAATATTCAATTAAATTTACGAATTCTCAACCAAAAAGTTGAATTTTCCAGAAAGAATTTTTTTACAATTTTGAAGAAAGTAGTTCAAACTTAAAATTTAAATACTAAAATTTTTGACCGAAAAAAAGGAACTTTCAACAGATATAAAAAATTCTCATCCAAAAAGTTAAATTATTAACGAAAAAAGGGCATTTTTAAACAAAAAGATTAATTTTCTACAAAAAAATGAGTCTTTAATACAATTAAACAATTGTTAACTAAAAATTTAAATTTTTAACTAAATAAAATAAATTTTTAAACAAAACAGTATAATTTCCAACTAAGGAGATGAATATTTTACTAAAACTTTTAATCGTCAAACAAAAAATGCATTTTGAGTTAACAACTAAGTTAAATTGTTAACCAAAAAGATGCATTTAAAAAGAATTATTTTTTTTATACCAAAGAAAAAAACGAATTTTGAACACAATGCGAGAATCCTCTACAAAAAAATTGAATTTTCAACTACAAAATGTCAATTTTTAAACGATAAGATTAATTTATTATCAAAAAATACGAATTTTTAATGAAATTCACGATGTCTCAACCAAAAAGTTGAATTTTCAACAAAGAAATTTTTTGGTAACTTTTAGTAGAGTAGTTCAACTTTAAAATTTAACTAATAAAATTATTAACCGAAAAAAGGGAATTTTCAAAAGAATTCAAAACTTCTCATTCAAAAAGTTGAATTTTAAATTAAAAAAGGTGCATTTTTAAACAAAACGATTAATTTGATACCGAAAAGGTAAATTTTATACGAAAAAAGATACAGTTTCAATAAAATATATAAATCTTCAACTAAAAAATATAAATTTACAAACCAAATCTAGAATAGTTCAATTAACAGTCAGAAAAGTAACTTTTATATAAAGAAAAAAACGAGTTTTCAGCAAAACTATTTAGTTTTCAACTAAAAATATAAATTTTCAAGCAAACTTGGATTCAGCTAAGAAATTAATTTTCAACTAAAAAGAAACGAATTTGCAGCCAAAAAAATTATTTTTTAATCACAGTGATGAATTTATTACCAAATAGTGGAATTTTCAACACAAAAGATGAATTTTCTATAAAAAAATCACGGATTTTTTACTAAATATTTTTGTTTCCAAACAAAGAAAAGAATTCCTAACATAAAAATATAATTGTTGAATTTTCTACTAATAGAAATTAAGTGAATTTTCATTTAAAATGATAAATCTTCAACTAAAAAGAAAAAAAATTCACTTTTAATCCAAATAAATTTTCAAACAAAAAGAAAACGAATTTTTAACAAAATAGTTAAATTTTCAAGAACAGAAATTAATTTTTACCAAAAATATTAAAAAAGGTTAAACTATCAACAAAAAATGTAATTTACATTGTTATCTTAAACAATTAAATCTAAATCATAAAAAACTAATTTTTCATCAAAAAGATGCGTTTTTTACCAAAACAAATAAATTTTTAACAAAGTAAATAAATTTGCAACCAAATATTTGAATTTTTAAAAGAATTTTTAACCAATATTGTCCCACTAATTTGAATTTTCAATAAAATACAGGAATTTTAAACCAAATATTTAAATTTTCTACTTGAGAAGATAAATGTTTAAATCAAACATGTACAAGGTAACAAGATAATTAAATTTGTAACAAAAAAAGGTTTGTTAACTGAACTAATAAATTATTAACTAAATAAATAAACTTTAAACAAAGTTCCAACTAAGTAGTTAAATTTTTAACCAAAAAAGATGAATTCTCAACGATAAGTGTGATATTTTATGTTCCAACCAAAAATTATTTTACTTTTATACCTAAAATAGTTGAATTCGTCCAAAAAAGATAAATTTTCAACAAATTAGTTTGAATCCTCAACCAAAAGAGATTAATTTTCAACTAAATAGCAACTCTGTAATTTAAAAAAGTATATCTTTATTTCAATCTATATAATGTTTATGTAAAAATATGTACTTTTTCTTTTATATTTTGTACGGTTTAATTATTTTCGTAAATTTAATAAAAAATTGTTTAGGGCAATAAATGTTATTATAATCTTCTAGCTTTTATATCCTTTTAAAGTAATTAATTAAATTTATAGTGTCACGCAGCTCACTCCAAATTGAATTGACACGCTCACTCGAACTAGGAGCGACTAGCCACATCATTTGGAGCGCCCAGTCACTCCAAACCATTCAGTCATGCGACACTCCACTTAAAGAGTACGTAGTAATTATGATATATATTTGTTTAAACGATAAATGCTTTAAATTGTCTTAAATGTTCTATGAATTCTCTGCTCGAACTTAAAATATTGAGCATATTCTCGAGAGCATTCGCTAAACATAAATTGTCGGGAATTTAAGAACTCTAGTTGTCATCTACCTCCTTGCACTCCACTTTTTTGAAAATTCGGATTGGGATCCAGATTGTCAATTGCACTTATTTTCTCACAATAACGGATCTTCCCTTCACTAGATAAACTCAAAAAGTATTCACTAGACATTTTTAATTTGCCAAAAGACAAAACTCTTTAACTAAGATAATACACGCGACGCAATGTATAAAATGCTTCGCTATGCCAGAGGTGTTCGGCCATTTTGAAATTTGATGGCTTAATGGAAATACTCAAAACTCAATACTGACTGACAGTGAAGAGGTTAATAGCGCCTAGGAAAATTTGATTTTTTTCTCATCGAAAAAGAATATGCAATAAAGATGCCATTACAACCCTTTCAAGTAAATCTTGCCAAATGAAGATAATTATCGCTGCTGCTGGAGAATTCTCCTGAACTGGGATAAGTGCAGAATAAAAGACTATTCGTAAAATGAAAAGTAAATCATCTGAGCATAAATACCCAATCGAGGAACATAACCCGAATTGAATATCTGCTCATAGGGGATTGATAAACCCTCGGGTCGTTTCTCAATTTCTCATCCCTTCTTGGAAGGGTGCAACACTCCTCGATGGGTGGAAAGAGGTCGGATTCGGATGTGCGGAGAGAGGAGAGTGGGGATCAGCGAATAGCTAGGTATAACTGAAGGGAGCGCTAAGTCATTCATCATCCGAGGAGAAGAGAGGCTTGCACGAGTGGCTGTGGACGTGAACGTGGAGAAGGATCCGTTGGAGGTGGTAGGCCACCCACGCGGAACGCTCGAGATCGGTGGCGACCCCGACACAACCCAACCAGCATGGTTATGATACACCTACGCATACACATGTCCCGGGGCTTGCCAACTTACACTCGCTCGCCTGACATATGTACATGTGGTATAAAAACCGACATGCTCGTTTGCAAGGCTTTATTCCGCACGTCATTGTGTTGGCGCGTATATCAGAGATGCTGCTTACTGCCTCTGCTCCATCCTCCATTTCTCCATTTCTCCATTCCTTCTGCAGTGCAGTGCTTACTCGGCAGGCGAGGCAAAATATTTTCGCTAAACCTCATCAAGTGGGGCTTTTTCATCTGAAGAGAGACTGAATACGTTATTAGATTTTGAGAATGGGGAGCAGTGGGTGATCCAGAGGATGTGTATCTGGGTGTCCGTGTCAAGTTTTATTGATTCTAGTTCTGTACTTCCTTTGAGATTGCTTGCTTATATTCATATTATTGTAATGTGGATCAGGTATAACAACTCTTGGGTATAAAATCTACCAGAGAAAGCTGTTTCTGATAGTTTCCACGTATCGCATCTTATCTACACTGTTCTTACGGTCAATAATAAATTCAAAATAACAGCATCCGAAATAAAATCTAAAAAACATATTTATTTCTTTAAAGAAAATAAAAAAAAATAAAAAAATCCGCAACGTTTTGACCAACATTGCGGATCTTGTTCAAGAGTCGATACACGTATCTATAATTTAATAAAAGTAATATTTATAAGCGTAAAAGTCGCAATAATTAGTGTCGTAAAGAGGATAATGTTTTGAAGAAAAAATAAAAAAATAAAAATATTTAAACATACCTGATTTGGCAATGTATTCTGTATTACGGTTAAAATAGAATTAAAAATAAAAGCATCTGAAATAACATGTGAAAAATATATTTATGTCTTTTAAAAAATCCCGAGTGTTTTGACCAACATTGCGGATATTTTTCAAGAGTCGATACACGTATATATAATTTGATAAAAATAATATTTATAAGCGTAAAAGTCGCAATAATTAGTGTCGTTAAAAGGATATTGTTTTGAACTAAAAATAAAAAAATTTGAATATTCAAACGAACCGGATTTGGCAATGTATTCGGTATTATGGTCAATAATGAAGTCAAAATAAAAGCATCCGAAATAACATGTAAAAACAATTATTTTGTTTTGTATATTTAAAAAAAAAACCGCAAAGTTTTGACCAACATTGCGGATTTTTTTAAAGAGTCAATACACATATCTATAATTAATTAAAAATAATATTTATAAGCGTGAAAGTCGCATTAATTAGTGCCGTCAAAAGGATATTAGTTTGAGAAAAAATAACAATATTTTAAATATTGAAATATTTATTTCTTAAAAAAATTTTTTTTTTTTAATTCGCAACGTTTTGAACAATATTGCGGATCTTTTTTCAAGGGTCGATGCGCGTATCTATAATTTAATAAAAATAATAATTATGTGCGTAAAAGTCGCAATAATTAGTGTCGTGTAAAGGATAATGTTTTAAAGAAAAAATATAAAAAATTAAATATTGAAACATACCTCAGTTGGCAATGTATTCGGTTTCACGGTCAATATCGAATTCAAAATAAAAGCATCCGAAATAATATGTAAAAAACATATTTATTTCTTTGAAAAAAAAATCCGCAACGTTTTGACCAACATTGCGGATATTTTTCAAGAGTCGATGCACGTATCTATAATTTTATAAAAATAATATTTTTAAGCGTCAAAGTCGCATTAATTAGTGCCGTTAAAAGGATATCGGTTTGAACAAAAAATAAAAAAATTTTAAGCATTGAAAAATACCTGAGTTGGTAATGTATTCGGTCTTACGGTCAATAATAAATTCAAAATAAAAGCATTTGAAATAACATGTAAATAAAATATTTATTTAAAAAAAAAAAAAAAAATCCGCAACGTTGTGAACAACATTGCGCGTCTTTTTCAAGAGTCGATACACATATCTATAATTTCATACAAATAATATTTATAAGCGTAAAAGTCGCAATAATTAGTGTCGTAAAAAGGATTTTGGTTTGAAATAAAATGAAAAAATATAAATATTGAAACATCCCTTAGTTGGCAATGTATTCTGTATTACGGCCTATATAAAATTCAAAATAAAAGCATCCGAAATAATATGTAAAAAACATATTTATTTCTTTAGAAACAAAAATCCGCAACGTTTTGACCAACATTGCGGATATTTTTCAAGAGTCGATGCACGTATCTATAATTTTATAAAAATAATATTTTTAAGCGTCAAAGTCGCATTAATTAGTGCCGATAAAAGGCTATCGGTTTGAAGAAAAAATAAAAAAATTTTAAGCATTGAAAAATACCTGAGTTGGTTATGTATTCGGTCTTACGGTCAATAATAAAATCAAAATAAAAGCATTTGATATAAGATGTAAATAACATATTTATTTCTTTAAAAAAAAAATCCGCAACGTTTTGACCAACATTGCGGATCTTTTGCAAGAGTCGATACACGTATCTATAATATAATAAAAAATATATTTATAAGTGTAAAAGTCGCAATAATTAGTGTGCAATTAGTGCAATAATTCATTTAATTAATTTTAATATAAAACATGTAATCTATATTTGTTCTGAGAATATAAATAGCAAGCAAATAGTGAAGT
This sequence comes from Druon quercuslanigerum, assembly GCA_010014905.2. NCBI lineage: Eukaryota > Metazoa > Arthropoda > Insecta > Hymenoptera > Cynipidae > Druon > Druon quercuslanigerum. Next base: position 9,166 of record JAAAKG020028683.1, on the reverse strand, counting down.
TAATATAAACGACTTTTTGTTATAATAGGACATAAACTCATTGTATCAGATATTATATTATTTTACTATATTATTATTATATTATATTTTATATTTTATTATTATATAACATTAGTTATTCACGAGGCAATTCAAGACGAATATATACTGAAAATTTATATTAAAAATAATGAACCAAACATAGACAAAACTGGGGTTTCTATTAGAACCAATTTTTGGTTCCAAAGGAACTAAAGAATTTGAAATATTTAAGGGTAATTTAAAACCAAGATTTTTTAACCGATTTTAATAATTTGAAGGTATATTTCAGAATTTCGAAGATTTAATTTTTTTTCTAAACATTTCAAGGAATTTTAAAACGATTTCACAGGTTTTAATGTAGATCAAAAGATTTTAAAGAATGTGAAATGTTTAAGGGTATTTTACAACACTCCAAGATTTTTCAACCGATTTTAATAATTTGAAGGTATATTTAAGGATTTAGAAGATTTAATTTTTTTTCTAAACATTTCAAGGAATTTCAAAACGATTTTACAGGGTTCAATGTAGATCAAAAGATTTTAAAGAATGTGAAATGTTTAAGGGTATTTTACAACACTCCAAGATTTTTCAATCGATTTTAATAAATTAAAAGGATTTTGAAGGATTTAATCAATTTTGTAATCTTTTTTAAACATTTTGATTTTTAAATCTCTAAAGAGATTTCAAGGGGTTTTAGAAGATTTCAAAGAATTTGAACTATTTTGGGGCATTTTAAAACTAAGATTTTTCATTCGAATTTAAATTAAAGGCATTTTGAAGGATTTTAAAGATTTTTGGTACTTTAAAAGATTCCGAGGAATTTTAAAGTGATTACAAAGATTTGAAGGAATATAAAAAGATTTTAAAGAATTTTAAAAATTTAAGGGCGTTTTAAAACGATCTCATTTTTCAATCGAATTTGAAATTGAATGCATTTTTAAGGATTTTAAAGATTAATGGTGTTTTAAAAGATTCCGAGGAATTTTAAAGAGATTGTCAAGATTTTAAAGATATTGAAAGATTTAAAAGAATTTGATATATTTTAGGGTAATTCAAAAGTTCATTTTTTTTAAATCTATTTGAATAATTTAGTGACATTTGAATGGATTTAAAAGATTTTATGTTATTTTTAAAGATATCCAAAAAATTTTAAGGATTTCAAAGATTCCATGGTATTTTTAAAGATTTCAAGCACTCTTAGAGAGATTTAGAAGATTTTAAAGGATATCGAAAGATATAAAAGAATTTGAATTCTTTGAGGGTATTTTAATATTCCAATATTTTTCAATCGATTTCAATGATTTAAAGATATTTTTAAGGATTTCTGAGTTATCATGGGATAGAAAAAGATTTTTAAAAAATTGAAATAATTAACCTTAAACATTTCAAATTTTTTAAATCTTTCGGTATTCCATGAAGTCTTTGAAATCCTAAGAATTCAAGGTTTATCAAAAGATTTTAAATAATTTTAAATATTTAAGTGTGTTTTAAAACGATCCTTATTTTCAATCGATTTGAAATTGAATGCATTTTTAGGGATTTTAAAGATTAATGGTGTTTTAAAAGATTACGAGGAATCTTAAATAGAATAAAAAGATTTTAAGAGATTCAGAAGATTTTAAGAATATTAAATGATTTAAAAGAATTTTAAATATTTGAGGGTATTTTAAAACTTCAAGATTTTTTAATCGATTTCAATCGTTTAAAGATATTTTAAAGGATTTCAAAGATTTCATGGGATACCGAAAGATTTAAAAAAATTAAAATATTTAAGGATGTTTTCAAGCTCCACGAATTTGCATATTTTACATTATGATTCGAATTAAATAATATTACACTGAAAAAAATTGAATAAAGAGACTAAGATTACACAGCTACACAAAAATATCTTTTTTCGGTACTGGAGGTCAGGCCATGTTTAATGTATGTTTTTGTGGTCGCTGATTCCGAATCCTAATTTCTAAAACCCCCAACCATGTCAGGGTTCTGACCTAACCTCAAAAAATCTCATAATTTTTTTTCTCGAGGATTAGACCATGTTTATTTGATGTTTTTGAGGTCATGAAAGCCAAATACGAAATCAAAAAAACCCTAGCACGTCAGGGTTCTGACATCGCCTAAAAAAAACTTCAGAAAAATTTGTTTTTGAATCCGCAGGGGTCAGACTATGTTTATTATATGTTTTTGGGGTTGCTGAAACCAAATTCGATACCCAAAAAACCCCAGAACGACAGTGTTCTGACATAATCTCAAAAAACCTCAGAAAAATTGGTTTTAGAGCTTGGGGTTAGACTATGTTCATTATATTTTTTGGGGGTTTCTGAAACCCAATTCGATACCCAGAAAAACCCAAAACGACAGGGTTCTGACATAACCTCAAAAAACTCATAAATATTTGTTTTTGAATCGGGGGGGTCAGACTATGTTTATTGTATTTTTTTAGGGTGGCTGAAACCGAATTAGAGGTCCAAACAAAACCCAGAACGTCAGGGTTCTGACATGACCTCAAAAAAACTGATAAATTTTTTTTTTACTGAACGGATTAGACTATTTAACGCTTCGACGTTTTGAATTTAGCCAAATATTAAACAAAAATTAGTTCAACTCATAAACCCTATTAACTCCAAAAAACAAAGGTATATATGACCGTCGGCATTAGTGTCACCCGGTATACACCGCGAGGAGGTTGCTCGATCGGATTGAAAATCAAAACCCTGACCTGCTGAAGTTTTTCACTCTACAGATTTGGTTTCAGCGACCCCAAAAACACATAGTAAACATGGTCTCCCTTGGGCTCGAAAGAATGTTTTATAAGGTTTTTTGAGATTATGTTAGAACCCTGACGTGCTCAGCTTCTTTGGATTTCGGATTCGGCTTCAGCGACCCCAAAATAAACCTTGTCTGACCCCTGGACTAAAAAAAACATTATGAGGTTTTTTTAGGTTATATCAGAACCCTAACGTTTTCGGGTTTTTTTGGACCTCGGAATCGGATTCAGTGACCCTAAAAACATATAGAAAAGATGGTCAGACATTTAGCCCTGGACATAGATTTTTTGTGTGGCTGTGTCATAGACAATATAGACAATAGTGTTATTTTTGAAAGGAAGATAGTGCACATAAAATTTTACAGTTTTTAAAGTAAAGTATTATTTGAAATTATATAATACATACTTGCAATATTACGTTTATCTTAATTTTTGGAAAGAATTTAGGTATTTCTATTATTTAAATTAAAGGCATTTTAAAGGATTTTAATGATTTTATAGCATTGTCAAAGATTTCGAGGAATTCCAAAGAAATTTCAAGAGATATTAAAAGATGGAGAAGAATTTGAAATTTTTTGGGTATTCTAAAACTCTATGATTTTTCAGTCCGTTTCAAATAAAAGGAATTTTTTAGGATTTCAAACCCTTTAAAGCATTGTTAAAAATTCCGAGGAATGTCAAAGAAATTGAATTGAATTGAATGTCAAAGATTGAAAAGAATTTGAAAGATTTTAGCCTATTTCAAGAGTTAAAGATTTTTCAATCGATTTTAATCATTTAAAGGGATTTCAAAGGATTTAAAAGCTTTTATAGCACTTTTAAAGATTTCGTGGAATCTTAAGAGAACAAAAATATTTTTAAGGAAATCGAAAGATTTCACAGAAATTAAAAATATTTAAGGGTATTTTAATACTTTAAGAATTTTACAATAGATTTTAATAAATTAAAGGATTTTAAAGATTTTATGGTATTTTTAAAGATTCCGAGGAATTATAAAAATATTTTAAAGATTTCAAGGGATATGATAATATTTCAAAGATTTTCAATTTTTTGAGGGTGTTTTAAAAGTTTAATATTTTTTAATCGATTTCAATAAATCGGAGGCGTTTTAAAATATTTCAAAGATGCCACGGTATTTTTAAAATTTTCAAGTAATTTTAAAGAGATTTGTCAAATTTTATGGTTAACAAAATATTTCAAAGAATTTGAAATATTCCATGGTGTTTTAAAAGTCCAATATTTTTCAATCGATTTTAATTTTAAACTGTTTCAAAGATGCCATGGTATTTTTTTAAATTACAAGTAATTTTAAAGAGTTTTTACAGATTTTATTGTTAACAAAATATTTCAAAGAATTTGAAATATTTCATGTTTTAAAAGTCCAATATTTTTCAATCGATTTCAGTTTTAAAGTGTTTCAAAGATGCCATGGTATTTTTAAAACTTCCAAATAATTTTAAAGAGATTTGTCAGATTTTATTTTATTACTTTATTACACCAAGAATTTTACAATAGATTTGAATAAATTAAAGGAATTGAAAGATTTTTTGGTATTTTTAAAGATCTAGAGGAATTTAAAAAAATACTTGAAAGATTTTAAGGAATATTATAAGATTTTAAAGAATTTGAAGTATTTGAGGGTGTTTTAAAATTCCAATATTTTTCAATTGATTTCAATAATTTTGAAGCTATTTAAAGTATTTTAAAGATGCCATGGTACTTTTAAAATTTCCAAGTAATTTTTAAGAGATTTAAAAGATTGTTATGGATTTCAAAAGATTGCAGAGAATTTAAAATATGTGAGAGTATTTCAAAACTGTAAAATTTTTCCATCGATTTCAATCATTTAAAGAGATTTTAAAGGATTTCGAAACTTTTGTGGCCTTTTTAAAGATTACGTCTAATCATAACAATATTTCAAGGGATATCAATAGATTTCATAGAATTTAAAATTCTAAAGCATACACGAAGGCTCCAAGGATCTTTAAATAAATTTCAATTAATTAAAGGATTTTTTAAGGAATTAGAAGATTTTGAAGTATTTTTAAAGATTCTGAGAAATTTTAAAGATATTCGAAATAATTCAGGGTGTTTTAAAAGTTCAAGATTTTTCAATCGATTTCAATAATTCGGTGGTATTTTAAAGTATTTTAAAGATGCCATGGTATTTTTAAAACTTTCAAGTAATTTTTAAGAGATATAAAAGATTGTTATAGATTTCAAAAGAATGTAGAGAATTTGAAATATTGGAAGGTATTTCAAGACTTCAAGATTTTTCAATCGATTTCAACCAATGAAAGGAATTTCAAAGGATTTTTAAAATTTTGTGGCCTTTTTAAAGATTTCGTCTAATCTTAAAAATATTTCAAGGAATATCAATAGATTTCATATAGAATTCAAAATTCTAAAGCATACACAAAGGCTGCAAGGATTTTTAAATAAATTTTAATTAATTAAAGGATTTTTTAAGGATTTAGAAGATTTTGAGGTCTTTTAAAAATTCTGAGAAAATTTAAAGATGTTTGAAATATTTCAGGGTGTTTTAAAAGTACAAGAATTTTTAATTGATTTCAATAATTTGGAGGCTCTTTAAAGTATTTTAAAGATGCCATGGTGTTTCAAAGAATTAAAGATATTTAAGGGTATTTTAAGACACCAAGAATTTTACAATAGATTTGAATAAATTAAAGGAATTTAATGATTTTTTGGTATTTTTAAAGATCTAGAGGAATTTAAAAAAAAAATATTTGAAAGATTTTAAGGAATATTATAAGATTTCAAAGAATTTGAAGTATTTGAGGGTGTTTTAAAAGTTCAAGATTTTTTAATCGATTTCAATAATTCGGAGGCATTTTAAAGTATTTTAAAGATGCCATGGTACTTTGGAAATTTCCAAGTAATTTTAAAGAGATTTAAAAGATTGTTATAGATTTGAAAAGAAAGTAGAGAATTTTGAAATATTTGAGAGTATTTCAAAACTGTAAAACTTTTCCATCGATTTCAATCATTCAAAGGGATTTTAAAGGATTTCGAAAATATTGTGGCCTTTTTAAAGATTTCGTCTAACCTTAAAAATATTTCAAGGAATATCAATAGATTTCATAGAATTTAAATTTCTAAAGCATACACAAAGGCTCCAAGGATCGTTAAATAAATTTCAACTAATTAAAGGATTTTTCAAGGAATTAGAAGATTTTGAAGTATTTTTAAAGATTCTGAGAAATTTTGAAGATATTCTAAATAATTCAGAGTGTTTTAAAAATTCAAGATTTTTCAATCGATTTCAATAATTCGGAGGCATTTTAAAGTATTTTAAAGATGCCATGGTATTTTTAAAACTTTTAAGTAAGTTTAAAGAGATTTATAAGATGTTTAGGGATTTCCAAAGAGTGTAGAGAATTTGAAATATTTGAGGGTATTTCAAGACTTCAAGATTTTTCAATCAATCAATAATTCGAAGGCATTTTAAAGTTTTTCAAATATGCCATGGTATTTCAAAGAATTAAAGATATTTAAGGGTATTTTAAGACTCCAAGAATTTTACAATAGATTTTAAGCAATTAAAGGATTTTAAAGATTTTGTGGTCATTTTAAAGATTCCAAAGAATTCTAAAAATATTTTAAACCTTTCAAGGGATATGATAAAATTTCCAAGATTTTGAATTATTTGAGGGCGTTTTAAAAGTTTAATATTTTTTAATCGATTTCAATAATTCGGAGGCATTTTAAAGTAGTTCCAAGATGCCATGGTATTTTTAAAACTTTCAAGTAATTTTAAAGAGATTTGACAGATTTTATGGTTACCAAAAGATTTCAAAGAATTTGAAATATTTTAGGGTGTCTTAAAAGTCCAATATTTTTCAATCTATTTCAATTTTAAAGTGTTTCAAAGATGCCATTGTATTTTATTAAATTCCAAGTAATTTTAAAGAGATTTGACAGATTTTATAGTTTAAAAAATAATTAAAAGAATTTAAAATATTTCAGGGTGTTTTAAAAATGCAATATTTTTCAATCGATCTTAATAATTCGGAGGCATTTTAAAGTATTTTAAAGATGCCATGGTACTTTGGAAATTTCCAAGTAATTTTAAAGAGATTTAAAAGATTGTTATGGATTTGAAAAGAATGTAGAGAATTTCAAATATTTAAGAGTATTTCAAAACTGTAAAACTTTTCCATGAATTTCAATCATTTAAAGGGATTTTAAAGGATTTCAAAGATTTTGTGGCCTTTGTAAATATTCCGTGGAATCTTAAAAAGATTTCAAGAAATATCAATAGATTTCATAGAATCTAAAATACTAAAGCATATTTGAAGGTTTGCCAAAGATTGTTCAATAGATTTCAATTAATTGAAGGGCTCTAAAGGATTTAGAAGATTTTAAAGTATTTTTAAAGATTCTGAGAAATGCCAAATTCACCTTGACCCGCAACCTTGCTGAATCCTCAGTTTTTTCTATGAATGTTATCTACAATTCTAGAAGAACTTTCAAACATGAGAATTGAAGGCTAAAAAACCTTTTCCCTAAAGAACCCCGAATACAGAAATAGTCCTAAATACTCTTCGAAGAACCAACAAAGAAATTGATCATCGTTCGCCAGATGTAAGTCAATGCGGAAGTTATCATATCCTCCAGAAATAGCAGATCCAGAAAGCAACCAAGAAACGGGTCTTGAACAACAAGAATAAGCACGAGGGACTCCTATGGTTTGTTCTGTGGTCGACTTCACAAGGCGCAAGCTACCTGAAGGGTCGAGGGCCCGAGAACTTGGTATATTTTATATTATATCCGAGGCCTTTATGTTCTGCTACGGGGGCACCCAGCGTGTCGAATAGAATTCAGGAGGCCGCAGTCGCAGATAGTTATATTTTGACATCCCCGAGAAATTAGTATAATAAAGGGGCCAAGGTAAAGGCGCCCAGAGTGCCTAAACACACGCCGTAAATCTCCCCCGTCGCTCTCCAAGACCTCCGCTGCTGGAGGGTCCTTAAATGTTACCTAAACTACCAGGGCGGACGACGCGTCTCCAGAATTTGATCGATCGAGATATTTCTCTCTGTGTCTCGTTGTAACGGTCTTTATTGCATTTTCCGCTCCTCGTGTGGCTTCTATCTTCTCGTCAATACGTATTGTACTGCTAAAAATATCGTTATACGCAGAGTCTCTTAAAAAATGATTGCGGATGATTTATTACTGTTGCAGCTTTCCTGAGGGCAGTGTCTTTTCATTTCCCCGGGGATTGTCAATTGTCAATGTAATAAGTGAGGTCGTAAGTTATAAGGAATGAGGGGTGTTTTATTGTTTAATTAGGTTTCATCCAGAATGTGTTGATTTCTAGGTAATTTTGGTCTATTACTTTTTCTTTTTCTATGTTTCTGGTGGGAGCACTCGAATTGCGCAAGCGGTCAACCACCCACCCAAACTGAAACTTGAATTGCGCAAGCGGTCAATCACCCTCACAAACTGAAATCTTAATTGCGCCAGGAAAAATAGGTGTAAAAGTGGGTAGTTTTCAAATAGCATTAATTGCGCTAGAGCTTTCTTCAGGTGCTCATCGAAAGGCGAAAAGTCTTGTAATACTTATTCTTCCCTGAAAAACAACGTGTGATTGAAATGTGTTTTCCGTTTCCTTACTATGTTCTAGCTAGAATATAAAAGTGAAATATATTTCTTATGTTTCTGCAATAAACATATAATTATTACCATTTTTCGAAAATCTATGTGGTAAGAATGCGAAAATGATGCATTGGGGAAACGTCAAATAAAAATGGCCGTTGTTTAAAATGAAAAGAATTTCAGTTTCAGTTAAAGATCAGTGACTTCGAAGAAAGAAATTATACTTTTTTTTAATAATGAATATTCAACAACAAAATAAATTTTTAACCCAATAGTTGAGTTTTTAACTTAAACGATAAATGTTTAACAAATATGAATAAAGTTCTATCAAAACAGATAAATTTTTGACAAGAGTTGAAATAGTTACATTTGCAGGTTAAAAAAAAGTAATTTTCAATTTAAAATATTCAAAAAGCAAAAAATTACAATGCTTTCATATAATTACATAAACCATATATCTGCATCAAACAGCACTAATTGCTGTTTAAATAAGAGCAGTCTACATCCAAACAATATATTCGAAATATATTCGAAAATTTTAAAATTTTAACTTAAAATGACGAAATTTGTAATTCATTTTTTTGAAATTCATTATCATTTAAAAATATGATGTCATCTCAAAAATAGTAAAACCGATAAAATCGACGAAAATTGTTCGCAACTTCTTTCCTTTGAAAATTTTATTTAAAAGAACTTAAACAACACAAATTTAACTTTTAATTACTAATTGGATTAATAAATTGATTTACTATTATTGAA